>JAUTBT010001253.1:0-10766 GCA_032361225.1 Lepetodrilus schrolli | reverse complement strand
ATCCTAAGGTACAACTGTGCCAAATTTGGTGCTTTGGGCCAGCGTGTCACGATCATTCCCCTAAGCCACTCCACTAATGACAGTTCTGTGGAAGTGGACCCTGGACGCCAGGCTCCTGGGGCAGGATTTGAATCTGGAACCTTTGGCTCCGAAGTCCAACATTCTACCAATGTGCTACCACCTGCCCCTCTATATTTCATATACTACATTATACCACACTACACTACTATTCTATAAATGCAATTACTACGCTTCATCGTTTTGTTTTTCTTAGCATAAAGTAGTGCCACAGATTTACACTAGTTGTACTATTAATGTTGGATGATTGGCTACTGTAGCGCTGTATAGAACAGGTGAGTGAGTGATTATGGTAGTGTAGCCTGAATGCAGCCCACTAACTAAAGGCAGGTAACTCTGACCTTTCCATCGGACAGAGCAGTCACTCCAGTTTGGCGAAAGGTCTGATATTCATTGTAAGCTGTGTTACCTAGCACCCTATCATCACACAATAATACACATGAAAGACGATGAACATATATGTGTAACGTGTAAGCTATTTAGTAGCCATAGCAACCCAGAATGGACGGATGACTGGTAATGTCAAATGGATGGAACAATAAAAAATAGTCTGGTATCAAAAATTAACATAGCAATAAAATCTTATAATCGTGTCATGTAAAAAATCGCATAGCTAGTGCGTGGGTTACGGCCGTTACAATGGTGGTCATCTGTCAGACCTTCCTGTTTGCTCATATCCAGTGCCAACATTCTATTTGCAGTACTCGACATTCATTCAGAGTACTGAACTGACCACTCAATATTTGTCAAACAGTCACAGTACGTAATGGTCACAGTCACAGCAACACTATAAGTAATCCAACTTCATATTTTATACACATCTGGAAATCAATTCAGAACCACCTTGTTTTCACAAATGACCTTGGTTGTGTAAATACAGTAACTATAACATTCATACCCTCATTTAAGTTTGCAAATGTACAAAATATTCAGACATCAGATTGGTTGCTCCTTGGTGGCCATTAATCATGCATCAAAAGCAGCAGCATGCACGCATCACAACCATCACCATAGCAACAGTTACTAAGCAAACAATTGGGAAGGAATCAATCTGATAAAAGTGCCATCCTGCATACAGTGAAACCTCAGTGAATCATACACTGACAGTCTCGTTCATTTGACAAAATCATGCGGATTGCAAATCGTCTATGGAATGAGCCAAGTGGTAAATGATCATCAAACTGTACACACTACACACACACCACGTACACACCACGCACACACCATGCACACACCATGTACACACCATGCACACACCATGCACTGATGTAACAATGTAAGAAAACCTTTAAACAAACAAGTCTTCACTCACTTGCCAAAGTGGCAGACATGTTCTCCTGAGTGAGTGAATTATTGTTTTATGTCACAGCGGGAATCTTTCACCAATTTATTATTGCTATAGATGGGTTCAAATGAAATGCAGCATGATTAACATACCAAAATAGTTTCTGTTGAAGCAGATCACCAATTATATAAATTATATTAATATTACAGAAATAATACATCTGAAATCAACTAGACAAACTAGTAATACATGAAACCAGTACACGACACCCGGGCACTGCTCCAGACAGACAGACAGACAGCTAGTACACGACACCCGGGCACTGCTCCAGACAGACAGACAGCTAGTACACGACACCCGGGCACTGCTCCAGACAGACAGACAGACAGACAGCTAGTACACGACACCCGGGCACTGCTCCAGACAGACAGCTAGTGCACGACACCCGGGCACTGCTCCAGACAGACAGACAGCTAGTACACGACACCCAGGCACTGCTCACAGACAGACAGACAGCTAGTACACGACACCTGGGAACTGCTCCACAGACAGACAGACAGCCCTTCAGAGACCCACGTGCTTCATACCTAGATAAAGTCAAGTCAGTCTGGCGTTATTCTTTTGTCCTAATTACTAAATTTGGAGATAATATGTTGTGTTTTGTTACTCAGTTGCGACTGTCAAAATAAGGAATGACGTCGGAATCGACTTGCTTTATGACCTCATGAAGACAAGTGGGTTTACAAGAAGCACTCCGCACATTTTGGAATCGACACGGGGATATCGCTTTTGTTAGCCATTGTGATGTCATCACTACCCATTGTGCAAATGGCATGCAACTTGTGTATTGACTTCACAGTAAATGCTTCATAAATTGATATTTTTCTTCTTAAATGACCTAAGAATGATATTGTGTGATAAATGGAATCAATGTTATCCAACTCATTCATAAACATACCCAAAATAGAATAATAGTGTTGTCCTAGTGATGTTATCTCCTGTGGGAGCCAGTATTGGATGATAAATAGTATCTTTTGATACCAATGTTATCCTACAAGTTGATAAAAGTAAACAACATCGGAGGCTGCTCCAAGGATTTGTGTTACTATTATCAATTTGTAGGATATCATTGATATCTGTGTTTATTACCATTCAGATAAAATTCTAGGAATCTGATTGGTCGAGATCCCAAGTCTACCACTCTGTACCCTTAATATTTCTCGTATTATGTGGCGGCCATTTTGCTCTGCTGATAGCGCTACAGGTGATGACCTTTAAACTCAATATCACCAATTTATCGTCCACATCATACTACAATAACTGTATAAACAGATTGATGAATGAAGTTTAAGTCAAAGGTAGACCAAATCTTACATTATTCAAGTTATAATAAACAATAATTAGGCATAGAGTTCTCAAACATTGCTAATGACCCGAGACAATTTTACACTGCGTCATGAGTGTCCACTGCCACTCATCACCACATGTGTCGCATGATAAACGTGATTTCATTTGGAATAGTCAATAAGTCAGACATATGGAAATAAACCAAGAAATCTGAATGGTAATAAATTTGCTATTTAACTAATATTATCCAAAATATGTGACAATTCTAGCAATTTGATTGGTTGAGGTGTCCTGGAAAAAGTCGTACACCCAGGTTTGGCCGTAGTTAAAATTTGTGACATCATAGATCACTGTGACTTCATGGCTGCTACCCTCGACTCATACATTAGAAAGACATTCTGCATGAATATTTGCAAATTCGCTTTCTTAAAAGTATGTAGATCTTTTACGATTTTGGATAAATTCATTACAGCGTGATTTCTGGGGCATATGGGTTTTTACAAGCTGAAATTTCTTGGGTATGCGAGGATTTTCAGCTTGTAAAAACCTATACACCCCAGAAATCATGCTGGTAACAAATAATATGATCCCCGTGTCACAACTACATTGCTATCACTCATCTATCACTGCTTCATCAATGACAACAGGTCATAGATTTCTTACGTCGCTCAAACATGTCCGTGTTTTCTCTTTGGACATCTGAAAATAGAAATCGTGAATCTGGCATATTTGGCATATGACCCTTTCATGAAATGCAAGCCAAGGGCTGGGCAAGCTAACACAGTAATTATTTCTACATTAGAGGACGTCTCTGAGAATAGTAAAGCAATGTTGCAATATGACAATGGGGCAATATTGTAATATGGCAACATTGTGAGTGAATGGGTTATTGTTCTACACAGCAGAGGGTGTCTTTCACCTACATGTGGCAACATAGGGCAACATTGTGAGTGAATTGCACCTGGGCTAATATAAACTACTCACTAATGAGATCATTTCCAATCTGCTTGCTGGGCGAGGTAGCACAGCTTTCCACTTCCTTCAGGAGTGCCGTGTCAAAGGCCAAGGACACTGCACGGAAGAAGAAGTCGCGGACATTTTCACCTATAAACAAAAAGTCAACAATAGCAATTTTGTCACCAGCAAGGACAAGATAGACCTCGGTGCATTGGGTGTGACGAGGACCTCATGGTCAGACCCATCTTGCTCGACTGTGTGGACTTTGAAACTCAACGTGCTGATTAAGTTTTATTCGCCTAATCCCAAACATTTATTTGACTATATCAGAAGATTTAATCATGCATTGTCTTATCATTTATCTAAGTTCTACATATTCACTTATACATGTGTTTTAGTGTAACAAATTGGCATGGTTTCTCATGCTTGTTTTATTGTATTACAGGTCTAGTAATAATTGTATATTTTATGCTTGTTTTATTGTTACAGGTCTAATAACAGCATTTATCCAATATTGTAGTCATCGAGTATGGGTGAAATATTCCCGATGTGACGAAAAACATTAATTCAATCAATCTTAACAAATTTACCTGTTTTTGCAGAAACTGCCCAAAATTCTGCTCCAAGTTGATTGGCAAGAGCGATGGCTCGGAACTCTACATCAATGTAGCCAGCAGGCGACTAAACAAAACCAACATTGGACAATAAAATGTTAGCATCATTAAACGTTAGTGACTAATCAGTGCCATAAAATGTTAGTGATCTGGTCCATATTTAGAGAAAAAAAATTGGCGATTTCTTCATATAAGTTTTTATCACCTAATACTGGTATAGTAGGACAACAATGTTATTCTACTGTAGATAACATTTTACAACTTCACCGATTGGTCAAGAATTACAAATTTGCATAGTTATTCTACTGCTGACAAGGATTCTACCAGTCATTATGTAATTACATCCAATCGACAGCCATTCGCGTCCATGATTTGCATGGGCTTGTCAATTTTATCCATCAATTGTCACCATAAGAGGGTACATATGAAGAATGTTCTGATGGTTAACTAGGCAAGTGAGGTACAATATTTATACTTACATGTGAGCATATTGCTTTAGCTACATTACTGGGTGATAAATAGAATCTCAACCTCATGTCTTTCTATATCAATGTTATCCTACTCGTTGATAAAAGTAACCAAAATCCGAGGCTTTGCCGAGGATAACATTGATATCAAAAGACACTTGATAGAGATCCTCTCCCTCCCTTCCTATACTATACTATAAAAACACACCCCGAGAACAAAGAATACCGGCAGATCCATAAAGTGGGAATATCCAACACCTCGATCAGATTGGTAAAGCGGGAAGACACCGGTAGACATCGAAAGTTGCAATATGATCACCGTACTGGATTTCCTTCATGGACATATTTTAAGAGCGGTTCCTTCACTGTATATCCGACATAATGAAAACTAAAATTTAAAGCATTTACACTGTTTTTCCTCTTCCTGTGATTCTCAGTACTTCAAAACGTGCACTGTTTTCCCACATTACCTATATGATAGAATCGAACAGTATTGGAAATATCGTCGATGCGGATCAGCACCAAAATATCTGTGTGAATTCGACCTATTTCATGTCTGCATACCATCAAGGTCACTCATATCTCAATACCTTTATCTACTAGTCATTCAAAAACTGTCCAGTACGACATGGTGAAAGGACTTTTGCCTATACAGCTGCAAACGAGTGGAATAACCTCCCACCTTACATCAAAATCTCTGAATCCATGCAAGTCTTCAAATCAAAACTCAAAACCTCATTTTTCGCCAAGAACAACAATATTCAAATCAATTTTTATGTGATCTTATTCAATATGTACAAAATCATAGTTCATCCTTAATACATTGCAATGTTATGTAATATATACATATATATATATATACATAGAATGTGGCAAGCAAATTCCAATCGGCTCAGTTAATGTGTGTATCTTCTACAAAAACAATAAATATATAAATAAATAATATAATTATACAATAAATTTAAGTATTGTCTAAATAGAATGTGATCCCTCAACTTAAGAGAATATATATTATGCTAGTATAGTAAACTGTTCTCGTGGTTTGAGCTATGCAATATGTATGTATGTTACAGTCAATGTCTAAAATCAGGCAATGTGTCAAATGTATTAAATTATCAGTGAATTTCAATTCATTTAAGCATTGTTTAACAAACGTGAAATGACAAAAATTCCTGCCTATATTTGACAGATTGACTGGCGTGAGTTTGATGAAAACAATTGAAGATAATGCGTACGAGATTGCATACATTTTTATATGTATTAACACAGAATTGTGTGAACATCTATAAAAATGTACACATTATCTTCATTTCTTTTCAACAAACTCACGCCAGTCAATCTGTCAAATGTAGGCCGGCATTTTTTGTCATTTCAGGCATTTTAAAAATTGACTAAATGGAAAGAAAGTCACTGATGAAAGTCTCAAACGTTTTACACATTGCCTGATTTTAGAGATTGACTGTAGCATAAATACCTATTCAATAATTATTCCCTAAACATACAGACATTGATTTAAATTTCCATTAACAAATATTAGCTCTTTTGAATTGAAGATATACAATGGAGAAAGATGCCATTAAATCTAATGTTTCTTTGAATGTCTGGAGATGAACTGTTGCAAGCCAATGATCACGACAGGAATCTCTGGTGCTGGTCTTCAGAAACAGCTTTCTACAAATGAAACGTTGCAAGGCAATAACAGGGATGTCTGGTGATAGTGTTCCCAAAGACTCTCAACACAATGAACCATTGCAAAGTAATGAACATATGTTAGGAATGTCTGGTGCCATTGCTCCCAAAGACTTGAGTTTTCCACATGGGCCTGTTGTAGGATAATAGTTCCAGGCACCAGGCTTAAGACTCCTACCTTCCACCACGATCACAGTGGGAAGGTTACCTGTTTAGGAGTTCCCCTTGTTGACTCCCAGCCCTCTGTAAGGCTTCCATCACCGCCACCGGCTTCTCAAGAGTACACCTGCCAGCGCTCCTAAAGACTTAGTTTTCCACATGGGCCTGTTGTAGGATAATAGCTCCTTCAGTGGATGAGACGGGCACCAGGCTGAGACTCATACCCTCCAACTCGGCTTCGCTAGCCTCCATCGTGATCACAGTGGGCAGGTTGCTCTGAGTCCCGTCAAGGAGTTCCCCTTGACGAGTCCCAGCCCTCTGTAAGGCTTCTATCACCTCCACCGGCTCCTCAAAGTACACCTGCTGATGCTCCTCCTGCTCCCGATCCTGTGCCTCCTGGTTCTCCTCCTGACCTCCCACTTCCTGACCTCCCACTTCCTGACCTCCAACTTCCTGTCCTCCCGCTTCCTGTCCTACCGACCCCGACGGAACATAGAAAGTGATCGTGTGTGTCGTTACTCCGAGGTCTGTGGACGAGGATTTAATGAGTGTCTGGACACGGCCCAGGATGTGGGCAGACTGCGTTGGGCTCCCGGTGGTGTGTTCTGGATGTTTGGAGATGGCGCTCAGGGCCTGGTAGATGAGAGAGGCTGCAGAGATGTCGCCGGAGACCAGTTCCTCGCAGTTCGACAGTCTGGTGAGGTCCTCGGCTCTGATCTGTGCCTCTCCCGTGGGCATGGTCTGAACGTGCATCTGAATCATCGTAGCTTCGGAACTCTGGCTCTGGTCAATCAACACTGCTTGAGGTTGGTTTCCGAGATCTTCAGATTGGCTCAGGACCAGTTGAGGTTGTCCAGCAATAGTTCTCTTCTGGATGACTTGCTTTGTGGCCTTGACTTCGGGAACGAGTCCGTTCTTGTGGTCGAGCAAGTGTTGTTCGTAGCTGCTTTTGTTCACCGTCCTGAAGATGCAGGTATCGCATGCATAGATGCCTTCCAAGCCAGGGTGCTTGTTCTTCATGTGGGTTTTCAGTGAGATGGCCTGTATACAGGAGTAGGGGCAGTACTGACATTTGTATTGCTTCTGTCCCGTGTGGCGCATCTTGTGGCGTCGCAGAGAGTTGTGGTCGCCCGTGGCGTACGGACAGACATCACATCTGAAAAACAGATAAAACATGTACATTACATTGCATGGAACGCATATTAATTTCAAAATGGTCTTGAATAATTAGTTTTATTACCATTCAGATAAAATTCTAGGAATCTGATTAGCCAACATGGTCAAGAACCCAAGTTTACCAAGCCATATCGAGGTAGCTGTGTTTGCTCTGCCAGGTAATACAGATACCTAGACTCCCCTAATATTTCTTGTATTAGAGGGCCAGCCATTTTGCTCCAATAATTGTGCCACAGCTGAAACTCGATTTCACCAATTTATAGTCCATATAATACTACAATAACTGAATAAACAGACTGATTAATGAAGTGTGTAAAAGGTAGACTAAAGCTTACCTTATGGTTTCACTCGGACTAGACTATAACGGAAACAACTATGACTAAGTCGGACGTATGGAAATAAAACTAGATATGAATAGTAATAAATTCAATATTTCGAGGTTTCAATGGTGATACGGTGTCATATCGGTCCACAAGATGCCGTATTTCTTTCGGCTGCGCCTCAGGAAATACAGAATCTTGTGGACCGACATGACACCCTTGAATCCTAGAAATGACTAATAATATGCAATTATGGACATGAAAAGCTTTAGATTATTGACAAAATCAACATAGCCACTGCAACTGCATTATTATTGAATGTTGTTGAAACCTTGAATGCATTCATATACTCATTAAATTCATGAATACACTTTTTAAGTACTCACTAAATCTCCTACATTCATGAATACACTTTTTTAGTACTCATTAAATTTGCTACATTCATGAATACACTTTTTTAGTACTCATTAAATTTGCTACATTCATGAATACACTTTTTAAGTACTCACTAAATCTCCTACGTTCATGAATACACTTTTTAAGTACTCACTAAATCTCCTACATTCATGAATACACTTTTTAAGTACTCACTAAATCTCCTACATTCATGAATACACTATTTTAGTACTCATTAAATTTGCTACATTCATGAATACACTTGTCATCCATAAAATGGTGAGACCAATGTTCACCCTGACTTCGCAAATCATTAATCCTAAAATGCATTGTAGTGGATACAAAAGAAGGATGCAAGATCAATAGAACCAAGTGAAATTTAAGTTGTAGCATTATCCCAAGGGTCAATTTGGGCAGTGGTGAACCCTGAACGTGCCTCATTTGTTTGACTTACTTGAAGGGTTTCTCGCCAGTGTGCACCCGAACGTGAAGCTCCAGCATAGCCTTCCTCGAGGCAGCATGGCCGCAGTACGGGCAGATAAACGGCTTCTCCTTGCTGTGGACGGCCTGCATGTGCTTCTTCAGGCACTTGCGGTTGGCGAAGACCCTCTGGCAAATGTCACACTGCTTGCTGCTGTACCAGCGTTCCGTCTCTTTGACCCTGTGCTCCGTGTGGATCACCTGATGGTTCCTCATCTGACTGAACTGCTTGAAACCCTTGCCGCAGATGTCGCAGGTGTAAGGTCTGTTCTCACTGTGGATCTCCTTGTGGATGAGCAGCTTGTGGTAGGTGTCTGCCTTGGTTCCGCAGATATCGCACTGGAAGAGGTCGCAGTCAATCTCGTGCTTCTTCCACATGTGGATTCGGAGCGTCTTCCACTGGTCGAACTGTTCCTTGCAGTCGGAGCAAGAGAAGTTGAAGTCATTGTCGTTATGACAAGAAGAGTGCATGTCCAGAGACGAGGATTTCGTGAATCTGGCATGACAACCGAACAATTTACACTTAAAGGTGTAAGCTTCAGAATATGTCCGTCTCTCTCTCTTCTTTTTCTTCCTCTTGCCCAGATAGTAATCTTCCTTAAGGGCTTTGGGAGGGCGAATCTTCCTCTTCTTCCTGCTCTCTCTCCCTCCACTGATGTCGTACCCAGGTTCCCAGTCCTCATCCTCGACATCGTGGCGTTCCAGTTTAGGAGGCTGTGCTGCAAGTTCAGATTTCTTCTTCCTTCCGGGCCTCTTCTTCTGAGCGACCTGTGTCCCCACACTTACACTTCCAGTGTCACCACCTCCCTCTTTCCCACCAATGAGAGGATTGTGATCTGCTATCATGTGTTCTCGACACTCATCGATGCTTCCGAAACCTGTGCTGCATTGTCCACAGAGGAAGAGCTCCTTTGTCACAGTAGGTTCGCCATTTGCAATGGGAGCTTCTGTCACAAGTGAATACTGGCCCGTTGTAGTGTCAAACACTGCTTGGGCAAGGTCAATGGTCTGCACTGAATTTGAGGGAATGGCAATGGTGCTCTGAGTATCGGTTCCAGAAGAAACAGCCAGAACCGTAGGAATGTTCTGGGAAGTGTCCATAACACCGGGATCTGACTGTGGATGAATAAAACCTGACATGGGAGCTTCCTCCACGATTATGAAATGTCCCTCGCTGGCTTCATGACCTTCAATGGCCAAACCAACTGCTGTGGAAACCCTGTCATCCGTTCCTTTGAGCACCAAGTCTTCGGAGCCTTCTAACACTTCTTTAGAAGCTTCATTACTAATGGCCAGAGACTGTTCTCCGTCCACGTGTGCTGGGGCCGTCTCAAGACCTGCACAAACACCACCAGCCATTGCTTCAGGTTCACTGGGCCTCATCTGGACTTGCATCACTTTCTTCAGCATGTGAATCTGTTTAACATGTCTGCCCATATCGGCTGGAGCTGTGCAGGTGAATGGACAGAACTTGCAGCTGTACGTGGTCACCACATTCATGAAGTCCTCCCAATTAATGCTGTCGCTCATGTCCACTTCCATGATGATGTTTATAGTCTGGATTACTGAAAACCAGAAAAGGGTACCATTCACTATAACAATTATTAATTATACAAAATATCGTCAAAAAAGTATTATAATATATTTTTTCATTCAAAATTAGGCAACTCATAAGCACCACCATTACAAAAAATTTAATTTTATTTATTTTTTAATTGGGGTTTCAAGATTCTTTCACTTATATCACGACTTGTCAGTTTAGGGCAGGAGGAAACCCGCAACATTCGTAGCGCTGAAT
>JAUTBT010001251.1:0-10767 GCA_032361225.1 Lepetodrilus schrolli | reverse complement strand
AACACCAAACTCTGTAGCATAAAGGTACGCTCATAGAGCTTACATAAGGTAAAAGTGGGACTGCAAGCATAAAAAATGGGAAGCTTAAGAGGTAAAGAATTTGTGAGACAGATAGGTTTTCAGATAGTACTATTTGATTTATAATTTTTGTAATTTTGCCATCAATTGAGATCATAAATGTTTATGGGAAAATAACAACAATACTACTACTACTACTACTAATAATAATATTAATAATGAATGAATGAATAAATTAGTGTTTTACGTCGCAGTGGGAATATTTCATTCATACATGAAGAAATAATAATAGAATAATAATTATAATAATGAATTAGTGCTTTACAATGCCGCGGGAATATTTCACTCGTATGTGATGAAATAATAATATTAATTTGAAAAATATAATTAAAAAAATTAACATAATAATAATAATGCATGAATGAATTAGTGCATAAATGTCATACGTGACAAAATAATAATAATAATAATAATAATAATAATAAACAATAATAATAATATATGCAACAAGCTAAGAGATATGTATTACCGTGAGATAGAAGTCCACCCATCTCTGTGATAAGACCGGCGATCAGAGGAAAGTATGGTGACCATCCAACATCAGTGTACATCGCTACAAGAATATCACCAACCTGAAACCAAACAATTATAAATAAAATTAATAATATTACTATTACGGAAAATAAATACAATCAGAATATATCAAAGAATAATTATTTGCACAGATTGATATCGTATATTGAAACTTGAAACCAGACATACTCTGAATACTAGTATTTATACCTTCATATCTTACAGTATTTATCATGAATATAGTCCAAGCACCGAGATTATGAAAAAAATAGTGTATGATTTCAAGCTCAAGCTAAAATTTTATATGGGGATTTGTGAAAAAAACTTCAAGTTGAGCATGAAATTGTACTCAAAAATATTTGTAAACTCAGGTATTATGTTTCAACCTGTATTGCTGCCGCATCTGCCAGTTTGGTGACTACCCTGGCATGACCTTGAACCTTCCCCTGGCTGACTGGCATTCCTGCAACATGTACCATCGAGCAAAGAGTGAATCCTTGCTACAGTAACTAATGCACTATTATACCTCTTTTCAACCAGCAGAGAATGGGTACCTGGTAGGATGACATGGGCATTACTTGCTCTCATTTTCCTTTTCAACTCGCTGGAGAGTATACAACCCAAGCTGCCATTCAAGGCTCTAGAAGGTTAACATTCACATGTCCATGTCATCCTACCAGGTACCCATTCTCTGCTGGGTGAACGGAGGTGTAATAGTGCATTAGTAAAGGTAGCAAGGATTCTTTCTTGGTTCTAGAAGATCATCATTCCCATGAAGTCTGGCAATCTACTACAGTTCTCCCACCTACAGTACGTCCCCTCTGGTAAGGAAGAGTATAGACATGTTCGAGGTAGGAAAGTCTCACCTGTCAGCAAGGCTGTTGTGTGATTCACTGTTGTGTCCTTGTCTTCCACTATCTGAAATAAATAAGAAAATTAGACAGATATATAATTAAAATAAATGGTTCAGTAGACCACTTGGTATTTAAATTATTATTATTTTAAAGTTGGGGTTTAGACCTGCTCTCAAGATATTTTCACTTATATCATGGCTTGTCAGTTTAGGACAGGAGGAAACCAACAACTGTAGCACTGAATGTTGCAATAAACCTATAAGCACTGGCTGGTATTGACAGACCAAGGATGATAACTACATTATTATGGTACAAACAGTGCATCATATCATGATCGTGTCAGAAAGGCAATTTTCACCCACATTGAGGATGTGCCCCAGGGATGTGATTAGAACTCAGGACCATTGGCTCCAAAGTCCAATGTTCTACCATGTTGGATGTGGGTTTTTTTACATACTGGTAATCTGTTTTACATAATCTGTACAAGATTACTTTTAAAGGGTTAATATTACGTAGACCCAACCATACATGTTAATGACTTTATATACATATACTGTAAATCAGGAAATTAATGCGAGCCGGATATTAATGCGAAAAATGCGATTGGCTTATGGCCGCATTTAATTCCGATGCATGGAAAATACTGAAAGGTACGTCCGGAAAAAACATGAATAGAGGCCTGGTAGATCGCAAAAGCTTGAGGTCGCATTAAATTAGTGACACATTAATTACCTGATTTACAGTATATAAAGTATATATTGTTTCCTGGACCCACAAACAATAAATTCATATTCAATTGCAACAAAGTAATAAAGGGTATAATCATATCTTATATAAATTCATAAATTGAAACATACGTATTTTGGGTTTCCAACGTTGAGTTTTGGGAATTGCAAAGACATCTGTTTAGCATGAATACGCTGGCGTTTCCCTGCCCTTTTAAAACGAAAGTTTATTGATAGATAATTTATCTTGTCTGTAGGTATAATATTCTTTGAACAACAATTTAAAAGCAAGACAATCATAGTAGATGATTAATTTGTACAGCAAAATTGTTTTCATAAAAATACCAACAACAGAGGATGAAATAACGACTGACTTGATGATTAATCTTGCCGATCGCGTTGAGATGAGTTTGCCAATTTCTTGATGGGTGAGAAAGAACAGCATTTCCTCTTGTGGGAGATGCCCCTGAAAAACATGGAATATGTAAATAATAAAATCTGAACTGGCAGACCAAAGCAGCGCTTTTGCGATAAAGCTAATTTGCAGTGGAATGCAGGTTTTTCACCACTCTTCACCACCAGACTTTACTGCCCCATCTACAAAGAAATGGCCAAATATTGCCAATATAAAACACACACATGCACACCCATGTAGGCACACACACAGACACACACAGACACACAGACACACACACACACACACACACACACACACACAAACATGCACACAACCTCTCCCCACTGCTACATCCACAAGAAGTTCAAAATATGCTATCATGGTTGTCCATCTCTCCCACCCTTATGAAAATTTCAATGTCCATATTAATAGATGACAACGTCTTCTCACCCTCATATAAAACAAACACCAAGTGGAAATACACAACATGTTATAATGAAATACTCACCTATGAATGAATAACTGAAGACTGTGGTGTTACCATGCAGATTATGGGATTTGAACCCGAGTTGCTGGATTGTGAGTCCAACAACCTTCCCAATGAGCCAATATGAATAGGTAACCCTCTAGTATCTTACAATCACACCCAGCTACAAACAATTAGATTATGATTATTCCATTTCAATTCCAGGTACGATAGAAAGTATTACTTATACCTCAGACACCATTATCGAAGCCAGTTTCCAGTAGGCTTGCTTGAACTTCTCACACATCAGAATGGACAAAGACTGCGAACAAAAAGGGTTAGGTTGTGAAGAAAGCGAGTTCTGTTTATGTTTATATGTTTTTACTTCAATAGCCTTTGAACAATATATACATGCTATACCAGCTTGTACTTCTACACGAGGGGGGTTGTACTCACCCAGCTTGCATCCCATCTAAATTTCAGATAATTAACAAAATCACAGGTATTACAGGGTTTCTCAAAGGGCTTGCTTGTGTTATCTTACAATGCACCCACTCCGACAACATATCTGGACCCACCACTGTCTTTATTTGCTTCTTATGCAGCCTATGCTACATTATTTTTCATGCTACTGAGTGAGTGAGAGATAATGGGGTTTAATGTTACTGCGGGAATCTTTCACCAATTTGCGACGTCACACTACTGATACCTTTCCCCATTCTCTTTCTCCAACAGCAGTTCTTGCTTTGGGCAGCAACATCTTCAGCATAAATCTGAAAGGAAACATTTTCCAGCTGATTACTCAGGAATGTTCAGGAATGGTAACACCTATTTTATTTTATTTTTTATTTAGTTTCGGTTTTCGTCATTTTCAAAATCAATTTGCTCATGACTTGCCAGCTAGTATGGCAGGAGGAAACCTGCAAAACCTGTAGCACTCCACTTCAGTAAACCTGCAAGTACCAGCCCACACTGCTGATAACTGCTGCCATGTGTGCTGTACTACATATCCCATCATACTATGACCATGTCAGAAGTGCATTAAAAAAACACTATTGTTGCTGATAGTCACCTTCCAATGAAAGTGATAGGAGACTTCAGGCTTGCAATGACCTTGGAGATGGGCTGGTCCACTTTATCTTTGGGGGTGTAGGACTTGGACTGAAGGATAGCCTGAAACAGATAGTTGGTTTAGTCTGAGGTTCTGTTCATATTTTGTCTTCCTCATGTATATTTGTAGAGATTGAACATAAGACAGATAAACAGAACAGACAAGTAGGCAGATGAACAGAACAGACAGGTAGGCAGATGAACAGACGAACTTAACAGACAGATCGGATGGGCAGACAAACTAACAGAAAAGATCAGACAGTAATAGTCAGGTAGAGAGCAGAACATGCAGACAGATGAACAGAACAGGACAAGCATGTCTACACATAATTAAACAGACAGCCATACAGACAGTCAGACAGACAAATATACAGCCAGACAGCCAGGCAGGCAGGCAGACAGACAGACAGGCAGACAGACAGACAGGACTCACCTTGAGTATCCCAACCAGTTTTGTTTTCTCTGACTGCCAGGATCTTTCAATCATCTCAGCCTGTCAGGAAATAAATCATAATTGAATATTTTTACTAATCAAATAAATATACCAGTATGTATGTACCTCTCATATCAGTTCTGTTACAAATACACACATAAATATACCTTGTGTATATTTATTGTCAAATGTATCCACTGAAGAACTATATAGGAGAACATACTGGTGAGTGCACGAGTGATTTATTTCTCTATTTCACAGCTGGAATATTTCAGCCATATGAGACGATAGAACATACTGGTACATTGCTCAGAATTAGTACTAAGTGAATAAACAAATTTATATTACACAATATAGCATATTTGAAACAATTGCGGAATTACAGTCAGTCACCTCTCGTATACAGCGGTGTCCGTGCTTGTCGAGGAATGTCTGGAATCTTTCCATAACAGTTCTGTGTTCACTGGAGGTCAAGAGGTCAACACATTCCTACACATGGAACATATAATTATATTGAATAATTGATAAAAAAATAAAAAAAACACACACATGATTGTATACTCCCCAGCAATTTGAGAAGTTCACTAGAGTGCATATTGATCCATTGACTGTGATAATAACATATTTATTAGCATGCTATAGAGGGAGGATTTGGTGCATCATAATAATAATTATTATTAATAAATAAAATAAAATCATATTTATTTAATTTTGTTTGCTGACCTCAAGCAAAAATATAGTCTAAAAGTGAATACAAAAATAATGTTAGAGTTAAAAACTACAATAAATCATCACACAGCTATAGAATTTTCACATCTATATAATCATATATATGTACTATGTATTTGATCCATTGTTCATTGATTATTTGAACCATTGGTCATTGTAATAGCAGATAATTATGCATACATTTATAAACCAACTTTCTTTGGTAGAACAATGGAAAATTAAAGAAATTTCAACATTTACCTTGTCAGATGAACTTAGAAATAATTTTTCCAGGCCAGAATCAACAATTTCTTTTGCCAGTTCCTGTATGTAAGTAAAAAAATATTGTTATATAATGGCTAGGGATTTTGGTGTAATAAATTCAAGAAATATGGTGAATTTAGTATAATAGATAGACATACATATTACAACCATTATGAATCTCCTTGCACTCTTCATGTGATACCTATTCATCTAAATACATCATATCACAACACTGTATAAATGATCTAAGAATTGCATTGCTAAAGATGCGTTATAGACTAAATTACATCTGTATTGTTCTCAAAGAGATGTAATTTCAACAATAATTGTCTAAATGATGATGATGATGATGAATTAGTGCTTTATGTCGCAGCGGGAATATTTCACCCATACGCGACAAAATTGTCTAAATGATCCATAAGAGCATTAATAGCAGTTGATGAAGATTAATAAACAAGCAACTTACTTGTATGCCTATAGGTACGTCTGCACTGTAGACATTTTTACACTGTGACAGCAGAACTGCTAGATCTCCATAGTGTTCGGGTAGCCATTCTGCCAGAACAACAAACAATAATCCTGAACCATTGATCAGAGATGCACACTGGAGAAACTAAAAGGAAGAATGAACGAAAAGTATAATCAAAGAATTATATATTCAATTTAAATCAAATGTATTAAATCCCTTGATAACTAGACATTGGGACTATGGGAGAGAAATCGCATATAAAATTTACATATGTGTCAGAATGGTGCTCAAAAATTAATTAGGAAAAAATCACATTCAACGGGGAAAAATAGTATCAAAATATGTAATAGCTCTGCCAGTGACCTTTGATCTATACAAAGATGATCTTGCCACTTTAAGGTAATGATGTGAAGGTGAAACAGGACCACTGTCAATCCTGGAATTCAACCCGTTGCTGGATTGTGAGTCCAACACTCCACCGACTGACCCAAAAGGGTTACCCTACTGGCCGAGACCAATAGGAGCATCTTATATCACATAAAGAAATAATCAGTGCTCACCATTCTTGCCCTGGGTTATGATACTCATAAGGATTACTGACATGGTTGCAGATCTGGAACTGTTGCCTATACTCCACATCCAAACCTAGAAGAGAAAATACTGCCTGGTTTAGGCCATGATCACTTCTTTCATCACTTCTCATACACTGCTACCTGTCCCCAAAAGGCTGTGCCTGTGCTATTTTTATTGGCAAGAATAATAAAATGAAATTCAATCCTGCTTCCTTTTTCATTGATTTATCGTTTTTTCCAGCTATTTATTTTTTATGCCAGTTTACATAGTAGTCGTGGGTCTTATTAAAACTTTTGGGATAATGCTTCGATATATACTAAAATCCAAAAGAAAGTATGATAGAATAATGCAAAAATCAAAAAGCGTTTCCTTCACTTGGATCAAAGTTTAGAGCTGCTTTTAAGATTCTTTCACTCATATCACAGCTGGCATGCTCTGCTTGTACTAGTCCGGATGTCCACTGGCTGTTGGTGCTAACACGTGGAATAACCTGCTGCAGTCATAACATGGATACCCCACTCAGACACATTATTTGCCGACTCTGAGCTGACCAGTCCTTGCTTTAATCCTTTAATGCTGAGTACCAAGCATGGGAACAACAAGTAACATCATGATGCCCTGGGACTTGAACCACATGCCTTGACCTACTGCTCTTTGGGCTGCCACTCTAACCACTATGCTACAGAGGTGGTTTAGTTTCCAATAGCAATGTGACACTAGTTTCCCAAGGTGTCACACAGCTTGGACAAATGTACCAAAGGCCATCTTCACTTTAAACATCATACATGAATGAAGACGTATTTTCAATAAGATTATTGCATGTTATACAATCATACCAATATTTGGCTACCATGGTGGCCATGCTTGACAAAATATTAAAATTATTGGAAAATAAGACTCAAATAACAGAATGATTACTTCTCAGTCTACGATTGGTCAGGCTAATAATCAATACATTTGTCTCACATTTCTGTAGTCGCACAGTTTGCTGTCAATATCCTCATACAGGGCTTCTAAAGAATTGCATCCAGCCCCAACCTGGTATGTCTTCAGACGCTTTTCCCATTCCTTTGTCATCTTGTAACTTTTTGAGGTGAACTTAATTAAGAAAAGAAATTAATCATTAACTTCAAGATTGAGCTTGACACATAACATTACACAAAAATGTTGACGTGTATGAAAATTTGAAAAAGTCATTTAAAACACTAAATATGCAAGACAATAGATCAATGGACCAAGTTTCTTATTGTGTTGATGCATTCTGTAGTGTGTATACATGTATCCATGTAATGAAATGTGGTTATAAGAAAATACTTGCTACATTTATTCAATCATATTAAAAGTGGACTGTGTTTTCTATCAGATATAGGTATTGGCACTAGCCCCAAAATGCATATTTGAAGTAGAAATTTAGGATGCTTGAGGCTTTTACTATGCCATCACTATAACTAGTTCTCTAAACTTTCATTTCTATTGCTGTGATGTATCTGTAGACATGTACATTCTCCATGTCATTATGTTAAATACACATGCATATCATATCTCTTTTTATGTTAAACAATTGATTAAGCCTTAATTATAGAATGACATAACACTGCAGGAATATATTTAATTATAGCATCTTATACCACAGGTCATCACCATCAACATAAGCATGTACTATTGACAATCATACAAAGCTGTAACAAGTGTGATAATAATTTATGTAATGTATTGTCACTAAGTATCATAATAGAAAGCTTGAACTTTCTTTCTGATGATGTAATTGCTGATGCCCTATAGATAAGCAATTTGTGATTTCCCAAAAGTGCATTTTGGCAGTTATTCTGGATATTTGAACTATATAAATGTGTATATTATTATTATTTATTAATTAATTGAGCAGTTAGAAGGTAAAAGTTTGACTGCTTATACATATATTGACAATGTACACATACTACATTAACCGATCAACATACCAATGTCATTTTAATGAAATTCAGGTATCGCACCAATCTCGACGGCACCTTGCCAACATATTGAACAAGTTCCTTGACCTTGAAATCTGGAAGGGTCATACCGAGGATGGACAATTCTCCGATCTCTCTCTTGGTCCCAGCCACCATCACAGACATAGCATTCATGTGCTGGAACAAAGTCAGTAATGATGATGATGATAATGATGATTATAATAATAATAATAATGGATATTCATAATAATAATAACTACTTATAATGTGCCAAATCCACCCCCTAAGGCATGCTCAAAGCACAACATTATTATCCTCATTCAATGGATCAGTGTGCACTCAATGGTCCTTCCAAACTCTCTGGGGAGTATAGAACCCAAGCTGCCATTTCCAGTGCTGCAAGATTATCATTCACATGACCAGGTACCCATTCTCTGCTGGGTGAACAGAGGAATTTAAAAACTAAATCACTTGCCTAAGATGACACCACAGGTTGTTCAGCATGTGTCTTAATGTGGAGCAGAAGCGAATCCTAGATACTGTAAAAGACTTATAATTTGCGGACGCAAATTTTGTGCAAATGCTATAATTGACATATTCATCGGAATTAAATTACGCGCATTTGCCACCACCAAAAAATATTCACTCACATAATGAACAAAAATACTACTATAACGTGCTCACCTGCGATTATGAACACAACTAGTTGTAAAGACCAATTAAAATAGGATAAAGACAAGTAATTAGCGATGACTAGGGCAACACGTGTCCTCATGAGTAGACTTTTGTTTATCAAGGTTAACAAGATTAGTTGAGAAAAATGAGTCAGATTCATCGACAGGAAATACATTCTCAAGCTAATTAAATGATAGTTTGATAGATAAACATGAGTAACAATGAAATAGTAGACATACATTATTAGATTGCTTAATTTACCGGGACCATTATACTAGTCACTGCATCACGTGATTGCAAAACGAGGTTGGAGTTGATTGCCGCTTATAACGTTTTACTCGAGTGGTGATTGCCACTTGTAATGTTTCACTTGAGTGGTAAGAGTAGACTAATACTAGTATATATTTGTATGTTTAATTAATTTTTAATAACATCGTTTAATATGTGCTACTTCCATGTACAGACATATCCAAATATGTGCTACTTACATGTACAGACATATCAAAATATGTGCTACTTACATGTACAGACATATCAAAATATGTGCTACTTACATGTACAGACATAAACAGATGATTGCAGCAGATGTAGACAGACTTGCTTGCATTCACTACTTGCTGGCGAGATCCACACAGAAAATTGAAGGTCTGCAAAACGAAAACAAACAAAAAATATACAATTAAAAGAACTGTAGCAATATATGTGCTTCAAGATACAAGTTATTTCCCTGGATTTGAATGTCGGTTCCTGTTAGTTCTTAGCTATGCTTACAGTGGGAGGAAACCCTGTAAAAACATTTGTTTTCCAAATAGATGTATGATTACTTAATATGTTACTTAATATGCTATTTTGACAACTGGGTATGGAATGATGTCATTTCTCATTGTTTTTTTTGTTTAAAAACAAAAGAAGAAAAAGTTTAGAGCCACTTAAAAGATTCTTTAACTAATATAACAGCTTGTCAGTTTATAGCAGGAGGAAACCTGCAACATCCATAGCACTGAATGTTGCAGTAAACCTGGGACCTTTGGCTCCAAAGTCCAAAGGTTCTACCACTGCGCTACCACCAGCCTCCATTTCTCATGTAGTGTCCAGCAGTAGTGGAATTAGCCACATCTGCCCTACCTGCATGCTGTATTCTGCTGCAGCAGCAAATGTGCTGAAGGTCAGAGGAGTCACGGAATGTGGCATCATTTCTCTGAGGAGAAAAAAAACAGTTACAGAAATTGTAGGCCTGAGTATCAGACTTCAGGGGCACTACATTCGCATCGTCTAATAGACTATATATAAAGAAATATATATATTTTTTTTTTTATATATATATATATATATATATATATATATATAAAGATTAATACATGAGCTAGTGTGTCATACTGATTTTATGACACGAGTGATTCCAAAGTCAATATTAACTTTGGAATCACGAGTGTTGTAAAATCAATATGACACACTAGCGAGTGTTCCTAAGGAAAGGTTTTCGTCAAAAGTATTTTGTTCACTTGAATACTACGTGCAATGTTGTCAATGAATAAAAGACAATCAGATGAAAA
>JAUTBT010001250.1:0-10767 GCA_032361225.1 Lepetodrilus schrolli | reverse complement strand
AGTAGGCATAACAGGCTATAATTTCATTTGTTAGATTTCAATAATTTTAAAAATATTACTTGATTCAATGCACGATGCAGTGTCCGAGCGCTCAGTTAGATCTAATAACCATGTGAGGAAAACATAGCTATATCTTGTGATGTGTATGATGGAATGAAACTATGAAAGATATTTCATTAATAAACTGAAACAGGTTCACTAATTTTAAGAACCTGAAACAGTGTCGAGGAGTATGAAATCATACTAAAAAAAATGTGGTCCATAACTTAGAGGCTAGGATTCTACTTGTGATAAGTTTGGCATTATTGTTGACACAATAATAATATCACACCTGTTCCAGCAACTCTTGTGGGCGATTCTACATTCCTGTACACATCTTGACAATCATGATCATACAAACAAACAACATTTTCGGACACGAGTTAAAGATGAAATTTATCCATCACGCCCCTTTAAATTCCAGGGACAAGTCAAATTTCTGGAAACACTCCGTTGGTTATGACACAGCAGTTCGCAGCATTCTACGCATACCTTTATGCATTAATCGTCATCAAAGAAATTTATCTAAAATTCTATCTCCAAACATTTGTTCGACTTCATATTTTCAGAATGACCAGAATTAAAGCAACAATAACCAGGCGATCCCCAGACACAAAAAAATAAATCGCGATTTTTCCTTCTTCTTGCTTTTGGTGACGAGATGTTTATCTGTTACAAACTCGTCCTTTCAGAAGTTTGTCGCAGGGAGCTTGAATTTCGTCGGAGGTGGCTCAGAACACAGGCAATGTCGCATGGTCTGACCCTCGACAATGGATGATTGTAGCCATCGCACACGTACTCAATTCACTCCCTCGGGACAAGAGTGGGCCGAATTATCGATAAGAGAATAGTTTGTGCCGGACAATTTAACGCGAACAGAGGGCAAGGCTTTGGACGTAGCCTCGCCCATTGACTTAGATCTCGCCTATAAGACTCGGATCAATGGGAGCCACAACCGAGGAGTAACGACTTGTATACGACTCGTGGATCATACACAGACATGACAAAACCTTTGGGGAACTGGATGAACTCGGGGGGGAAAAGCCAAACCTGCAACAAATGTTAATCTCCAGTGAACCCATAGGACAATTCGTCTGTCTAGCCAGCGAACTCCTGTATAGTCATCCTCCACATTGATATCGGACACCGGTGCAAAAAGATTAATATCATAATATATCCTTGATGAAGATGTTACATTTTTCGGGGAGGCGTCTCATGTCACGTGTAACGGCGACGTGTCAGAATCAGTGGCAACATCTTTCAGGAACTGTAACTGCTTATCTTCGTCGAGGTCAAAGCCTTACTTTATGCATGATATATATAATCTTCAATCTTGCATCAGTGTACATATGCTTTAAAGGCATGCGATTGTGGTTTGTCGACATATTTAAAGGTCAAACATATTTTACATGAAAGTATGTACATTTGATTGGGCAACAAGCTAACTCTTCTGCATGTCCTGTTAGTTTTTATTTAATTTTTTATTTTATTTTTTTATTTCGTTTTTTAAAAAAATAATTTTTATCTCCACATATCGAAACGTGAAAATATTGAAAACCAGTGCCTTCCTGTAGAGAAGATTTCACACCTAGACAATTCCTATCTATTTCATATAGATGTTATTTGTCTCTGAAATAAACATCAAAATGATCACAATATGGTCTGAATGACAAGACATATCCCCATAAACTTGTTGAAATATAAACAGTGACATTAGTGAAAGAATCTTGAAAGTGGCTCTAAATAAAAAAAATAACAATATGCTCAATTAATTTACTAATTTCCAGAAATGAATTTTTTAAAAAAGGATCATTAGAAATACCCTGCAGGCGATTGATACATACATTATCCCTAAAGTTCTCAATTCATGGCGATATTAAAAAGCATTGAATTTCACAATAGGAATTGCTATAAGTAAGCGATATTGTTGAAGAGGGCATGAATTAGCGCACACGCTAAAGAACTGTGTCAATTAAACTGATGGCACGGTGAATCAATGTGAAATGAGAGCCTCATGAATAATTAATGCAATAAGGAACCTGATACACAGCAGGGTATTGTCAGATTGTGCTATAAAAAGCCTGTGTTTGGGGGGATAATATGACAGGATAAACATTTATTATACGTTTCCGTCACAATTTTCGGCGATAACGAGACAAGAATTTCAAAGGTATTTTTTAATTATTTTTTATATATTCTTTTCTTATTATTTTCTTTTATTTTCCATTCATGTTGCTGCATATAGTATACAATTTTTTCATCAAAAACAAATATGTATGTATTAAAGTATGAGGTGATGGTATAAACCTACTGGAGCCAACAGATGCCTTATACTATACAAGCCTTACAAAAGTTCATTAACCAATATGTAATTTGTCCTTTGCAGATCTGTATAATGACCATATAATATAAAGACAAAAATGAATTAAATGTCTTCATTCATACAGATATGAAATTAAGGGTGGACATTGAAAGTGAAAGAATATTGAAAGTGGCTCTAAATACCAATTTAAAAAAAAAGAAAAGACAAATTTAAAAAAAAGATTGCAACAATTTTCACGAGAAACATTTTATCAATATTTTCGGCCTAGTCACCAATATCCTTGGCTAGACGCATTATTAGTACTGTCTATGCATGGCTCTGGTAAACCTACATTCAAACAATGACTTACTTGATTTATTGCTACTGCCAGTTGAGCGAACAATTCACGTTACTGCTATTTGAACGCATTCAGTCAAAAGCCACGTCCCAGAATATACAATGTAACAAACTCTGATATACGCTTACGTGTATGTATATTCCGGATCCATTGGAACTAATTAATTAGAGAAAATGATACCCCATTATACAAAAAATATTCCTAAAAAAACTAACTAATTGTAATTGGTTTGTGACACAGCAAAATTTACAGAATATGCAAATCACGCATTTCAAATCACGCTTAATACTTCCTTGCATCATTTTTTACCCTCTAGGATACATTTTAGGGGTCATCTGTTTGAAGAGGTCAAATATACAGCTTTTTCGCTTCAGGGAAAACATTGAACGAACTACAATGACAAGACTGACATATTGTATGTGGATACTGAATATCATTTTGACTAACATGATATTCAAACTATTTGAGCAGTAAAACATAAAATTAATAGCTATTTTCATAGAAAAATATTTCTGTTGATTAACCCTTTCCCTGACTAATGGCACCCACTATATGAAACTATTTGGGCAATCAAATACAGAAATACTAGTGAGTGTCATAAAAAGATATAATCCCATAGGTTAACCCTTTACCTGATTAGCATAGTATCTATCCTAATTGAGCAATTAAAAATTAAATTACTAGCGAGTTTCATAAAAAAAAAGAATTTGGTAGGTTAACCCACTACCTGCTTGATTAATCAATCTCTGATTGCCTCCAAGAGAAAAAGGGTTAATTAAGACAATGCTAGGCAGAGCATACAACATGGTAGACTATCCATAGTCTCACAGGCTGGAAGTAAATAGTTTAAATACAAATTATATTGATTGGTATTATATTTATATGAAAAGAGCCACTGAAATTCTCTTGTTCTCCAGTAAATCTAGACTTGATTATCTGATCTAGGGTGATATTTTGAATAGGAATATTTGGGCGAGGACAAGGTGAGAAACAGACTAGGTGTGACACAGACTAGGTGTGACACAAACTAGGTGTGACACAGACTAGGTGTGACACATACTAGGTGTGACACAGACTAACAACATGGCTGTACAACTACCAGGATAAAATATCTAAAACAAGGCATGAAATACAAAATCCGCTCCAATCCAACTGAGTCTAAGAAACGCTGTTCTCTTCGTTTTCATAGACACATTCAGAACTTCGGAAGCGATGTTTCACCCCATGGCCACAACTCATAAATAATATTTCCACACACCTCATGCTGAGCTCATCACAGTGTCTGGACTTGGACGGCATCGAGGTAAACAACTCATTATTTTTAAAACATTGCCGCCTGATAAAAGTCTGTTGCCTGCTGGCTGACTATCTGTGGTGAGGTGTTGGTTTCTCTGTATGTGTCACGGGTTTCTGGGTGTCCGAAGAATCTAGTAATGTACGAATTACGACTGACCCTGAGATAACCCGATCCAAAGATGGATAGGACTGAGAGATTGAAATTCTGATGAATGAATGAATGAGGTAATGTTTTACGTAGCAGCGGGAATATTTCACCCATAGGCGACGAACATAATGTTAATCTACAACGTCAATTTGCAAGAAAATAAAACGAGCATGAAAAACCAAAAAGTCAAGAGTAAAATGTAAAACATAGATAAATAGATGATAATGATAAGAGAGTGTATAATTTAAACTTTTCATAGTTGAATTTCCGAAATTCTGATGAGATGTATTTGTTATTGTGACTATGCTTGTGGCAAGACTTACTATGAAAAGCCATGAAATTTCACCATGTTGACCATGAAACTGACATCGAGACAGAAATTGGAAAATGACCATAAGAATGACTAAGGGCGGGATTTGAACCTGTCCAATGTTCTACCCCTGCGCTACCACCCGCCTGGCAAATACATATATTTGGAGACATAAATTGTATTATGTAGAGTATTACTTGATTAACTCTATGCTGATGGCAACCAGAGATGCCCTAAACAACAGTGATTGTGCTTAATCCAACAGGGAGAGGGTTAAACAAGTAAGACTTAACAAATGAGTCATGTTTTTCTGAAAGGTTATGAAAATATGTTGTTCTTGCCCTCATAACATTGTGTGCCCTATGGAAGCATGTATTCACCTCCAATGTTACAAGTATATATTCCTTATGGATGAAAAGCATTTTGTGCGATGGCACATGTGGTGATATCTACGTTCCTGGACCACTAATGGTGCAGTGGTGAAAATGAACTTTTTTGAGCGCAAGTCTTGATAATGACAACATACAGAAAAAGCCAAGATTTCTCAAGAAAAAAATCAGAAGAGTGGCGTTTTAAACTCAGTTTATAACTTAGTCTATTTTGACTGAAATGCAGTTTTCCGTTAAAAATTGAACTAAGTATTTTTTGTTGTTGAGAAATGCAAATTGCTGAAACTCAAATTTAAGTCATTTTAGTGAATTAAGTTTGTTTTGAGAAATCGGACAGATCATCTGTGAAACTGTTGTATTTTCTTCTGTCAGTTGCACAGTTCATCCTGCTAAATAATCAACAATAATTTCACATAATTTCAAGAAACATGATCATCTCAAATATACAAGGACTCTGTATCATGGTGATCTCAAATATACAAGCGTTACGTAAAAATACACTGGTGGAAATGTTCAACAGAAATCTTCTTCCATGAATCTTGTGAGGTCATACAAATTGTCACATCTGACAGATTAATTTAACAGTCAAGATGACAAGAAATATGGTCACATACTCACCACCAGAAATTCTTTTTTGTCTACAATTTGATTGCCGTCCGTGTCGAACATGTTGAACGCTATTCGAAACCCAGATCGAGGCTCTGAAATAGAGCGGGAAAGTGTTGATGCCACATACAAGTTTAGGCTGCAATCGCAGAACAGTAGATGTGCAGGGGATGAGAACATACCACCTCCCGTTTTTTAATTTAAAAAAATAGAATCCCAATTATAACAAATGGTATTTTTTAAATTTGATTTAACCCTCTCCCTGCTGGATTAGGCAAAAGCAATGCTCATAAGAACATCTCCAGTTGCCTTCAGCAGGGAAAGGGTTAATGCTATATTGCACCATCCGCCACCTCTTATTTTGAAAATAATGAGTGACTGCATTGCATTGTTGCTTTAACAAAGTAAGCAAAAGTGTCCAACTAGAAATAGTAGACATAATAATTTGATAGTAAAATAATAAATACGAAAGAATGAATGAATTATTGTTTTACGCCACAGCGGGAATAGTTCACCCATAATAAATATGAATGTTGGATATATTCAAATGAAATATTACATATTACATTACAGACAGATGGACAGACATATTGAAAGACATATTGACAGACAAAGACAGAGGAAATATTATATGAGAAATGTATTACTATTAAAGTGAGCCATTATAAGGCTTTTAAATAAAATAAAAATTGCCACGAAATGTTTTTAACAAGGACTAAATACCCAATATGCAAGTTGCGCAATGTTTGTGCAATAAATAAGGCCCTAGTTATTTGATTCCCTGGTTTACAGAATTTTCTGTGCAAATATTAGCTGGGGTGGTCGAAAATACAAATAAATATAATTTGATATGCTGGCCAGTCGGTTGGGTCCAATATAAACATTCCGTAATAATAATTGGAGATTATGAACAGTCAATTGACAGAAAATAATTATAATTTATCAAAATAATTGTCAGTAATTGTCATAAACACCAGTACACACAAACTGTTCATCAATAGCAGTAGTTGTTATGAATTAGATGTTTATAATACATATTTACCAGTAACAAATCAAATTGACTTTGACTCTGTGTCAACCATTGTCTGCCGATCTTTGTTCATGTTCATTGATGAAGTATGCAGCTTTTTCCTTCACCATTTATTATTATAATTGTCTACAGACTAGTACACTGTCGGCGGAATATAATATAAATAATTATTTATATTTTCCAAATTGGAAAAGGTTGGGTCGGCGGATCCGTAAACCAGGGAATAAAATAACTATGGCCTAACAAACATAAATTGAAACACATCACAAAAATTTTACAACCTCAAGTTACGCAACAATTGTGCAATAAATAACAAATAAAGATTGGAACACATCACAAAAATTTAACAAACTACCATTTACAAATGTATTTATTTGTTTTAAAAAAAAGAAGACGAATGCAAGTTTAATTTCGCAACTGTCAAAAACAAAGACAATCCTTTTCAATTTGTCATTTAAAAAAATTACATTACACTACTGGATGACATCAGAATAAGATTTCTTTTCATAACAGCGTGCATTAATGCATCTAATTATGTCACGGATCTATCAACACACACCTTTGATAAGGTCTCAGGTATGCTGTAGTCGGATCTCTCCCACTTGGTTGACCTTGATTTTCCCAGAAGTGCATGAATGACGGCTATTCACGCCACTTGTGAATGAAATTGACACAAGTCATGTGACTGTTTGTCACTGGTTATATATGGGGCGTATGCAACTGAAGGTATTTTCGAGCTGGAGGTATACTGCCGAGTCATCATATATATTTCCTTTATCAATGCTCACGTTTAAAAAAAAGAATTATGTAGCTATAATTTACACCTACAATTTTATGACATAAGATTTTCTTTTTAAACAATCGATTGACCGATAGACTATTTGTGATGCATAGCACCAGTGAGCAGTTATTTACTGTAGGCACTATATCTATATACTATTATTATTATTATTATTATAGAAATAGAAATAGCTTTAATTCGTTCTACTATTCATTTCTAGTCGCAAATGGGTGAAAGATTCCCGCAGCGACGTTAAACTCCATAATCACTCTCACTCACTCACTATTCATTTCAGCCAGGGAGTTGAGATGGTGTACTGAGTGCACACTGATCCATTGACCAGGGTAATAATAGCATAGCACATTGAGTAAGCTATCTAGCATGTAAATACACATTATTATTTTAACATCATTTTAGTTATCTTTTTTTCCTTAAACGTACATATTAATATTATGGTGGTGTGAATGTCTCTTTAAAAAATTAACTGCATATATTGCAACTATTTTATATCAATTAGGACAGAAAACGAACATTTAATTCTACAGACCTCAAAGTAATGTTACACTGAGTAGCAGAAGCACTGATATAGGGTATCTATGTTTACCTAGGAATTGGGGTGGAGGGGGTACTCTATATCTGGATCTGATGTAAGCTCTGTCCATTGTAAATAAAAGTGCAAATTTACGAGGAAGCAACTTTGGAACACATCCTTCATTTGACCACTCCAACATCTATAAGTCTCAATCAACGTTTATGTCGACCAGCAGGTAGGTAAAACTAATGTTGACACTTCAGTTCATGTTATTAATTGTCATTCTCAAGTCAGTAAGTGAATTATTGTCACAGTGGGAGTTTTTCACCCATTCGTGATGATGAATGAATTAATTATGCAATATGAATGGATTAACATGAACCGCAGCATGAAAAACATGCAAAAATAAAAAGGTTTGATTAAAAGTGAAGTATATGATTGAATACATGGAATGATGAAATGGAATTGGAATAAATAGTGTGAACACAATAGAATAATGTATGCAATGGTGAAAGATTAAAACTTATGATATAGACTAATTTCTTTTAAAAACGATGGGATGAGCTGCCCAGGAACCTGGGTGAAGAGATGTTTGAGGTTTGGCGAGGAGTAAAACCGTGCACACCGAGTTGAAAAATCCACACAATCAAGCATGTCATTCTCAAAAGTACACACAAATATGTATTAAAAATCATAATAAATTCAAAAAATCATAATAAATTCTGGTGATAATTTGTTGCGACAATCCCAGATAGATCATTCTTGGACTTGTTGATAAATGATATCTACATGTCATCGCAATGATCAGGGAGCAGATTTCTGTATCTTCAAATCCTGAATGAGAAATGGGTGGGTGTTCATTCATTGCCTACGATGTATGGTATCAAGATAAATTACAGCAGTCCAACTTACTCCAGAAGTAAGTATGTCAGCCCCAATCCAATTCAGCTCAACCATACCAGCTTATTCACCTCTCATTACCCAGCATGCACCCTCTCTCTCTCTCTTCCCCCCCCCCCCCCCAATTATGACACAAATGTTTATTCAACTGACAATTAGCATTCACTTTTAATGTTTCTCCTCCTCAAACAATTTGTTCATCTTCGCAAACTTGAAATGTCTTCAAGCTGCCGCTTAGGAATGTGACAGCAGTCAGTCTCGATTCCTATTCAACATCACAATCAGATTTTCACCAAAGATTCTCTGCCTAAATGATTTCTGTTATGCTATCCCCTGTCATTTCAACATGGTCAGTTTGACACCATTAGATAAGGGTAACTCAACAGCCTTTGCCCCTTGACCCTGGTCAGTCAGAATAGCCAGTGGGCATCCCCTGACACTGACCACCCCTGCCCACAACACCCACAATCCCTCCACCCCACCCTTTCCCAGAGGCCTCCACTGTCCAAGCACCACCCTGCTGTGACTGTTGTTCTTCTGACCTGAAGTCATCAAAAGCCATTATGCAAGATCCAGTTGTCCCAAGAACGGAACCCGGCCCAAGAAGACCAGAACCGGCCCACCCTCATTGTTCTTGAAACCTGGGCCGAATTGCCTCAGCCAGGGAGCATCACTTTCACCCCTCTTATTATTTGTTTGGATTGGATTGAAATCGCAAATTAAAACCAAACCATGGCAAGATGATGAACGCATAATCAGGAGGGAATCTGCTTGACCTGGTCACTGAGGGTCGGAGGTCACACACCCTCCTGTTTGTCCAAATGACAATAGGATTAATCATTTTCGATGACAATCGACTGCCTGTAATTTCTGTTGCCTCATCGTGTGCCCTGGGGGGGTCAAGCAAGAGAGGGGAGGGTGGGAGAGGGGGGGGGGGGGTCAAGCCATCTGTCCTCAATAAGGCGTCCGCTTCGGGACATCTTCCAACCTTCTGGCTGTTTGCACAAATCGATTTCTGTACAAGGGTCCACTGAAGAAAATGCCTCTCTGGAAAGTGACACCCTCTCAACACCCAGGTCTTTGAGGACGACAGGTGTCCCTAGAAGAACAATGGCGCAGATGAAAGCAGCGCTAATTATTGTTATGAGATGACCCTGCTGCCAATGGAGGATTCCTGTGGACATCTTGACCCTACACACCCCCCTCCCTACACCCCCCCTCCCTAATCTCCTACCCCCCCCCCTCCCTACACCATCCTCCCCTACACCATCCTCCTATCACCACACACACCCATGCCACACCCAACTAGCCCACCAACCTGGCTTCGAGCTGTAATAACTGACCGATGTCCAGGCACTAAATTTCGGACACCCATCTGTTGGGCAGTAGTCTTGACAAAGACTTGGGTTTTCAGGTAACCACTGACATTGGAGGACACAAACGTGTGGCTGCACAGAGATATCCGTACTACTCAGCCTCAGCAATTTGTATTCACGTCTCTCAGAATCAACATGGATAGAAATTCCCCATCATCCGAATTAATTATTTTCTATTTCACATATGTTTCTATTAATTATTTTCTATACGCATTAAACAGCAGGCATGACAGATTTAACCTTTATGAAATCTGATATTGCCATTAAAATATATATTATTAATTATGAAATGGAGGGGTTTTTTCATCTGGATTTATAAAATATGGAATTGAAGTTAGCTTGGTTATGCGTCATCTATTCCTTTATAAGGATCATTCATGATTTTTTTTCAAGCAATGTAATACAAATATTTTTACGAATTGTTTTAACAATAAAATAGAAAATGTTTCCAATCTTTAATAAGGACTACATCAAAGCCAGTTAGTTATATTTTGTAAAATGTAACATAAATCTGCATAAAATTAATAAAGAAATTGTTTTTAATTATTGAATATACAGTACTAGACTACATATTTCAGTGCTACCATTGGCATCGAAGGTTATACCTAGCAGAAAAGCAAACCACTTATTATTCTAATAATTAATTAATAAAGAAAGAAAACAGGTAGGGACAGTTGTCCCAGTGGGGGGGGGGGGGGGG
>JAUTBT010001249.1:0-10768 GCA_032361225.1 Lepetodrilus schrolli | reverse complement strand
ATGTTTGCGAAAGTTACCTTTCTGACGCGATATTGATAGGATGCGATGTCTGTAGAGTGGCAATGCAGTTATCATCCAGCCGGTGCTCGCAGGTTTACTGCAACATTCAGCTCTACAGTTGTTGCGGGTTTCCGCCTGCCCTAAACTGAAAAGTTGTGATATAAGTGAAAGAATCTTGGAAGTTCTAGAAGTCCAATGACAACGAGCTACAGGGACTGATTCTAGAAGTCCAATGACAACAAGATGTGATCAGCAAGTAGGTAGAGCTATTCATATTAGGACGAATCTAAGACTGCCGACAATAGCCCTTGGATCTCGCATCGCCATGATGGCAAGGGGTCATAGTGATTTTACAAACCAGATAGATCATGTGGCCGAGGCATGTTGACAAGATGTATACAACATTATTAGACTTGGATAGTAAAGACATTCACTCTCAAGTGGATAGGACACCTGATAGAGAAGTGTCCTAAGTATCTGACAGTTTGCTAGGTGACAGATAATCGGAACTCTCTGACAGTGACTTTCGACATATTCGCGTGTGGAATACTCATTGGCAGTTCTATCGACAGTAACTCGCACAATAATGTCGACATTTACTGTCACGTGGAGAGCCGCCTTAAAGGGGGACAATACGACGTTTAGCTAGCTGAACTACCCCGTACCATGCTTGGTGCGGACGAAAAAAAGACCCATAACATTAAGAAATTCTCGAGCCGATTACATGGATGGATACGTTGATCTATTAGCATGATGAGTGTTTTTGAACTAATAAATCATTCAAAAACACATTACTATATGGTAAGTGAGGCGATTACGAGCGCGTTTTGATGTTATGGTGTTTTTTTCCCCGTCCGCACCCAATAGGATGAGGAAAAATACCATTTTACGATATTGGTTGCTCTCCTTACTTCGCCTGACCATACCCATATAAAAACGTGTCTAATGGTCAACAGGGAAGGCTAGAGGAATCTCGAGATAACAATGAGGTGGCTTTTGTACCCATCCCATTGCATTTAGTGCAATATAATAATATGTTATAATCATGGTCACTAAAAACGATATGGAAACGACTATTCATTCTACATAACATCACTTCCACCACAGAAAATGTCTGGCATCCATATTTTAGGGTGTGATATGATATGATATGATATATAAATATTTGTATAGTGTAAAAGGCCAGCATAGCGCTGCTCAGGTGCGCTTTGTGTGAGTCTGAGTACACAGTAAAATTGTCAGTAGGCAGAAGTATAAACGGTCTAGTTATCAAATGCCTGTTTGAACAACAATGTCTTAAGTCTGATTTTTAAAGCACAGAGTTAATTTGTTGAGCGAAGTTCCAACGGGAGATTGTTCCAGATTCGTGGGCCAGCAGTCTGGAAACATCTGCCACCAAAGGATTGTGTGCGGGCTGGATTAACAGGAGATTCTGGTCGCCAGAACGAAGAGGGCGCGCTGGTCTAGATCTGTATAAACGGACCAAATCTGATAAGTATGGAAGATAAGTCCTATGGAAGGCTATGAAATCGAGCACCATTAGCTTATACCGAATGCGCTGGTATATCGGCAGTCAGTGTAGATCTCGAAGAACTGGCGTAATGTGGTCCCATTTACGTGTCCGTGTTACAACTCTAGCAGCTGCATTCTGAATCTTTTGTAGTTATTCTAGGAGAGATTCTGGAAGACGGCATTGCAGTATTCAAGCCTTGAGATGACATATGCCTGAATTAGTGTTGCTGCGGCTTGCTTGTCAATATATCTGCGAATCAAGCTGATTTTTCTGATGTAATAAGCCCGCTTGCAAATGGCATTGATATGAGACACAAGGCCAAGGGAAGAGTCAAACATTACACCCAGATTACGAGCCTCCTCATTTGCCTGAATGACGCATTGTCCTGTGGTAAGGCCTGAAACTGACTGCTTGGGTCTCGCAGACTTAGGACACATAATAAGGACTTCAGTTTTGTCATCATTGAGTTTCAAGAAGTTTTGAGTCATCCAGAGTCTAATTGCCTTGATGCACTCTGACATAATATAAAAAAATGTTTTGAGTTGATGATGGTGAAGATGGTTTGAAACTGAGGTAAAGCTGGGTGTCGTCTGCGTACAGATGAAAGTTCAGCTGATGTGCCCTTACTATGACTCCAAGTGGCATCGAATAGATATAGATGGTGAACAAAATCGATCCCAGAACCGAACCTTGGGGAACTCCAAACATCAATTCTCCCTCTTCTGAAATACATCCATCAATACAGACTGATTAATGACGCCCTATGAGGTAGGAACGAATTCATTCCAGTGCGAGTCCCTTTATTCCTAATCTAGTTTCCAATAAGCCTAATAGAACATTATGGTCCACTGTGTCAAACGCAGCAGATAAATCCAGCAAAACTAGCAGAACAGCACCCTCCCTATGAACTGCCTGTAGGAGGTCATTATGCACGCGCACAAGGGCCGTCTCTGTACCGTGCCGTTGTTTATATGCAGACTGCATACTAGTAGTCTCAGAAAGTCCACTCGAGTCAATGTATTCCTGAAGTCGTGCAGCTACTATTCTCTCAACTAGTTTTGAAAAGTATGAAGATTCTACACAAGTCGGTAGTGTTTCATGATGTCCAGGTCAAGGATGTGCTTTTTTTTAGGAGTGGAGTAACCAGCGCCTCCTTCATTAACCCAAATAAGCCGTGTCTGTGTTAATGGTGCTACCACACCCTCAGCAAGTGACTGGTTCGCCATATGAGTGAATATTGGTATACAAGAGTCTTTACATTGCTTCAGAAGCCACTTAGGCAGAGGGTCAAGGGCACAAGACTTACTGGCACTCTTCTTGATGATCTTCTGCCCCTCTTTGGTGTCCGTAGGTCTGAAAACACTCAAGACAGGTATATTCAATGCATTGGGTGGCCTCTGCATGTAGATGGAAGATTTATTATCACTGAGGCTGATTCTAATACGCGATATATTGTCCATGAAGACATCAGAAGATTGGTTGGAGAGATCATCTAGAGATGAATGACTGGGTAAGACCTTTGCTTTTTCACGGAATAACAGTTCACGCGACACTCGAACAATTTCCTTAGCACCAGATGCGTTATGTATAGCTTCTGTGCAGTGAGCTGACTGAGCCTTTTCCGCCAAAGCTGGAACACGGTTACTTTGGACATCATGTAGGTGTTTATGAATGGTCAAACCAGTCCTACGCATTTGCCTTTCCAAAATGCGTCTCTTCTGTTTTTCATGTCTGATGGAATCATCATACCATTGCATATTCTGGTGCACTGTCACATAGCGACTGATGGTTGGAACATGCTTGTCTATTACAGCTTTTATGGAATCATTGTAGAGGTTAAGACAATCAGCTACACACGCAATGTATCATATCCTGCCAGCCTAGTCTCTTTTTTTAACTTTCTTTTTTTAATTGAGGTTTAGAGTCGCTTTCAAGATTCTTTCACTTATATCAGTTTAGGGCAGGAGGAAACCTGCAACATCCGTAGCGCTGAATGACAAGACCAAGGATGATAACTGCATTGCCACTCTACAGACATCGCATCATATCAATATCGCGTCAGAAACGTAACTTACGCAACATTGATGCCGGGCCCCCGGGGCAGGATTTGAACCTGGAACCTTGGCATCATTTAATTAAAAAACCCAGTTTCTTAATATACAATAAGATGGACTTGTTAGGTATTGTGCATAAGCTATTATTGACTGAATATTAAATTTTATTTTGTAGATACAGGACGATATGCAGAAGTTAATTACCGAGGTATTCTGCAGTGGCTTTGTGCTCATGCTATTAAATGCTGTATCGGCAGTAGCAGTACATAAATGCCATGTTGTATTTCAATAAAGACATTTGATATTTTATGGTTTTGTCAAAATTGCTATTCCAAAGATCTGGATTTGTTTGTTCAACTTGTCGTTTATAAATAGTTAACTATATACATCTATACCTGAACCAGTAGTAGTGTCTTTACCCTTGAAGCATTTTTCATGTACAAGTTCGTTATGTAGATTCCAGTATATAGGCTATAGTATTTATCACATAACATAGCAGTTTTGGAGTGCAATAAGCCCATGCTATAATATAAATACTTTCACTAGTGCAACAACACAGTAGATTTGATAATTGTATTCATACGCGATATCAAAGTCTTTTTGGACCTCTTTTAGAGCTTCTTCTTAGGACTTAATTTGTCGAATATAAATTTAAAAGATTTCTTCAATTAACAATGCACACACATTTATTAATATTTACACATTTACTTGGAACTATATTTTGTATACCTGCTTTAACCCAGTTCCCAAGAAATTTTCCTTTTATATAGTGTTCGTGACTGTTCTACAGTTATGTGATAAATATAATCTCTCTCACACCCACACACACCCACACAAAATTTCCAAGTATATTTGTCTATCCTGTAAAGTCTTGTTTGTTGGCTGATACATGGATCAACCTTTAACCCTCTCCCTACTGGATTAGGGCATCTATGGTTGCCTCCAGCATAGACAGAGTTAATTGACTCCTTAAAACATTTTCCACAATTTTCCACAACACATCAATATTTATAACCTTACAAGAGCCTTCCTGGCGCCCCAGTTTCACAATGACATCCTAAATTTAGGATCTCCTAACTTTATGAACCAGTTTATCACCCCTAAAGTTAGACATCCAGTTAAGAATGAATGACTTGTGATGTCATCTTGAAACACTTGTTATGAGGGGATAACTTTTAGGACTGGTTTAGGAGCTACTAAATAGTTGGGAGGCTGTCTTGAAATGGGGGGCCAGTACCACAAGACCCATGGGACACTGCTGGTATAGAAAACATAAACAAATTAATACTAGTAGCTGTACATCTATTTTGGCTACTTTGTCTAACTGAAATAGACCATAGACCATACACAAGTACCTGGATTTACTAGTTTAATTCCCAGACATACAGTACTTCAAGTGAAGATATGGATTATGATCTAATAGTACTCAATATATCAAGTGTACGTTGAAGCCACTAGGGCATTTAAACCACAGGGGTTCGGTGATAGAATAGTAAAAAAAAAAATATTTTTTTTTAAATATTTTATATAGATCTAATAATAAAGTAATTTAATTAATAATAATAATAAAAAAAAAAAAAATAATAAAAAATAAATAATAATAAGGAGACAAGCTACCAGTCTAGGTCAACCTCGCCTAGCAATTTAATATATAACAAGAGGACACTTGATGCTCCCTCAACAATGGACAGAGATTTTAAATGTGCATATCTATTTTATTTTCAAGCTCTGAATTATTATTATTATAATATTTTATTATTAAATAAATGACTTTAGTATTAGACTTATAACCGAACCTCTGTGATTTAAACATGTCCTAAAATTCAGACTAGCTTTGCATTTCATTGTAAACATCATACAATTGTTCATCATTCTTGACCTCTGACATTGATCAGTGAATAATTAGATATGTGAGGTCAACCAGCATACTAATGATCAGTCTAGCGGAATAGAGGCATCAGTTATATGTACGTGCAGCCCCAATTCCACTCAATAGCTGTGACCATAAACAGGTCAAGGGTGACACAAACAAGTCAGTTCTTTTCATTGACATTGCTGGATACAGATTTTGAACAATATCTCAGCATTTTCATGACATTACGCCTCAAAACCTATAGTATCCAGAAAGCTGAACTTTTCAGGATCTATTGGCAGTAACATTGAGTCATTCACTAAATAAACAGGTATTTCTGTAAACATGGTTAGATAGATTTCCAACCATAAAGTTAATATATACACTACATGATCTTACTGCTATCAATAAATTGTAATAGCCTATAAATAATAATAGACAGGAAAATGAATAAATTTTCCAACATCAATGAATAGAGCATGAAAAATGTTGGATCAGATATGCATGATACAAATTTGTGTAGTGTACTTAACTATCTGCTTCCATTTCATATGGTTGAGTAGCATTTGCATAGTGTATGCATTACACAATGCACAGCCAAGACAAAAACCAGGAAATAAATAAAAGAAATACTGTTTAAAATGCCTGCAATAATGTCACATCATAATATCATACAGTAGATACTAGAGTAGAGTGTTGACAGAGTGGATTAAGCACATATTTCATCTCTCTAGAGAACTCCTCTGGATAGCTTCATCAACAATGTTTCTCATATAGCTGATTGTCTCCCTTGGAGTGTCACTCTTCACCAAGGCACTTCCTGATACAATCACATTGGCGCCGGCCTGTAAAACAAGAAATCTTAAATGAACAGATCCGTCAAAATGTACATTTACTGTTAATTAGGTTTTCATCCTCTCAGCCCATTACCATGTTAATACATGTAGTACAAAAAAGCAATGCTTCATTAAATGTGAATCCAATAATAATTTAATAACCTGCTACGTGGTATATTAATTCAACTCAAAACCCTAAAACATATGAATATGGGGATAACCAATTAGTTAATTTGTGACAAAGTGACCAAGAATTTAGCGCTCTCTCAAGGCATACTATTCTAGAAAATCTTGCTAATTTGTTGCCTTGATATGAAATTTCCTGCTCTTTGGGTCGGACATGACTACATTTATTTGATTAGTGTTGCAAACTCCTCCCAGTCCATAACCAGATAATTGACACTTTGGCAAATTTTGCCTTAAAAAATAATGCTTTCTCATTGATAACTGGAAATTCAGCTTCCAGAGAAGGTTAAATTTTTGACAAGCTTGTGACACTGACAAGAGTGTTGACATCTGACCTCTGCACACTGCTGTATAGTAGACGGCCCAACGCCTCCGTCGACCTCAATGTCCAGGGTGCGGTGCTTCTCTCGTAAATACTGAACCTGAAACACGTAAATACTGAACCTGAAACACGTAAATCCTGAAACTGAAACATGTCAATACTGAACCTGAAACATGTCAATATTGAACCTGAAACATGTAAATACTGAACCTAAAACATTTAAATATTGAACCTAAAACATGTAAATACTGAACTTGAAACATGTAAATACTGAACCTGAAACATGTCAATAATGAACCTAAAACATGTAAGTACTGAACCTGAAACATGTCAATACTGAACATGAAACATGTCAATACTGAACATGAAACATGTCAATGCTGAACCTGAAACACGCAATTACAAACACATTAATAATCCTGCACTTACTTTTGACAAGCAATCAGAAATGAATGACTGGCCTCCAAAGCCAGGGTTGACCGTCATTATGAGTATGACATCCACCATGTCTACAAACGGTGCGACGACATCCACTGAGGTGGCAGGGTTGATAGCCAGACCAACCTGTTAATAGTGTGCAGAGAAATATGATAATGTGCTTCCAGAACACTAGTGCTTGTAGACATGAACAAGAGGACACATTATACTATTTTATATTAGCTTTCAGCCATTTTCCTCCTCTCCCTAGACCAATATTTAAAGCGAACATAATGTAAAACTCAATTTTAATGATGTGGATTCTACACAAATATGGTCATTTTAGGGCCACTTCCGTCAATCACTAAACATGATTTTAAAAGTGATCAATTTGAAGAATACTATCAGTGAGTGTGTCAATAGTTAATACATTGCACCCGACATTGACAAGACAAAGATAAAAATGCAAAACTGGAGAGAAAAAAGTAAATGTCTGGCAAGATTAATTTTAAGTATATTTCTTTCCTGTGTATTAAATTGTATTTTAAAATTCTGTTAGCGCAGTTGATATCAAATATCAAAAGTTAGAAAATGTTTAATTTTGTACCATGCACCACCGTGACTGTGTGAGTGGTTAACTGGAATAAAGTTGATTAATTGTTTGGTACACACCTTCATCCCAGCCTCCTTGACTTTGCGGACACACTGGGCAGGGTCGGTGGCTGCCTCACAGTGGAAGGTGTACATGTCTCCCCCAGCCTCTGCTACAGGCTCTATCCACTGATACAGTCGCAAACAAAAACAATATCTTGTTGTACGACAGTAATGTCAGACATTACATCACAGATTTCAGTGCTCATTTCAAGATTTGTATACATATAAAGTAAGGTCAAATACATATTTATATACTGATAAATGTAACAGCTTGTTCGGTTACCAGTTTTCGATATGACCCAGATTTTCGAACACTCGTGTTTTTACAGACTTACCGCAATTGCGCATTATAACGAGAGATGCGATGTCATCAATGATGGTGGATTGAACTGTACCCCAACATTGGTAATATTCAAAAAGAAAATCCTGCTATTTACAAATGGAACACAAGTGACATTGAGGATTTTTTTCTTCATTTTTTGTTTGCATTGGAGTTTTAAGTCGCTTTCAAGATTCTTTCACTTATATCACAACTTGTCAGTTTAGGGCAGGAGGAAACCTGCAACACCCATAGCGCTGAATGTTGCAGTAAAGTAAAACTTCGAGCATCGGCTGGTACTGACAAGACCAAGGATGATAACTGCATTGTCACTCTACAGACATGGCATCCTATCAAGGTAACTTTTGCGAACATTGATGCCGGGCACCCGGGGCAGGATCTGAACCTGGAACCGTGGCTCCGAAGTCCAACTGTTCTACCACTGCGCTACCAACCGCCCTTTTTTCATATTCAGAAGTCTTTCTTCATAGGATAATGTGTAATTAAAAGGTAACAACATAATTTAGTTTATACTTTTATGTATTGAATATAATCTATGCTTAGCCATGGCACAGGTCTGAAAACCAGGATGGAGGATGTGCCAGACGGTTTGCCCCCTACTTATTTTTTTGGAGGTACATACGATTCACCTCCACCTATTTTTTTGAGGATGGACGTTTCGCCCCCACTTATTTTTTTGGGAGGTACGTTTCGCCTCCACCTATTTTTGTTGTTGTGATGGACGTTTCGGCCTCACCTAATTTTTGGGGTGGGGAGGTACGTTTTGCCCCCATGTTTTCCTTTGCCGGAAGTCTCCTTTGAATCGGAAGTGTTTGATCGACCACGCTTTTTGATTACCTTTTACATACTTTGTGAAATTGCTTTTTTTAATGGACAGAAATTAGTGCTGACTTTATATGTCATGAATATCATACTTTGTTATTATATCATTCATATTGGAGATACGTTGTTGATGAATAATTGAATAAATGTTTGTGAATTAATATTTTTGTTGTACTTCTATATACTACTCATTTGTGGAATGTTCACTTGGTCAAATGTGTGTATTTGTCTTTGATAAATTTATACAAATAATAGATACTTTTGACAGAAACTCATGACTTTTATCACAATGTTGCTAATTGAGAAAAATATGACTGGTATATAGGTGATACTTGCAACTGTGTAATGTAGGTCAAATCAAATTGTATCCTTCTTCTGGTACACTGTAGATGAATTATTCCAGATTAATGCAAATTAGCATCTATATACTATAGTATATCGTAGCATCTTGTTGTGACTGAAACTCTTGACCCTTCTCACAATTTTACTAAATAGCAGCCAGATCTATTTTGAGAATCACGCTAAAATACGGTGGGGGCGAAACATCCATCAAAATAATAAATAGGTAGGTGCGAAAACGTTGTGGAAAAAATATTGGTGGGGGCAAAATGGTCATGGGTTGGGGGTGGAATTACTGGGGGTGAAACATCATACATCCGATGGAGGATAAGTAGACTATGGAACGTGTGTTAATATGGAATAATGTAAAATATATTGCAAATTCCAGTTACTTTATTAACTCCATACTGAAATGTGTATAATATTTAGTATACATAAATAAGTTCTACTTCCAAGAATAAGCCAGCATGATGCACGGGAAAAATCTCTGCATTTGACAATTCGGAACGTTCTCACTGTCAGTTAGGAACCCTAGTATGCACAGCACCTTAGTATACAGGTATTTACACTACCATTCAAATAGTATATAGTTCAGTTGTAATTATATCAGCTGATAAAGGGCAGGTAACTGTGTACATGCTGACAAACCTTCTCTGGTTCCGCCACCATCATGTGCAACTCGAAGAAGACTCCGGGTAACTTGGGTCTCAAGCACTTCACGACTGGATGGCCGAACGTTATATTCGGCACGAAATGTCCATCCATTACATCTAGATGCAAGTAATCTGATCCAGCCTCCATTAGTCGTTGACATTCTGATGCTAGATTAGATAAGTCGGCATTTAGAATCGACGGACCGATTTTGCATGCTGAACCATTGGAGGTCGCCATCTTTGTTTCGAGGTCAAAGTTTGGTTGAATAGCAAATGGGAATCGGGAAGGAGCGGACGCGGAACACAACTTTAAGTGATAATATCTATGTAACTCAATGTCAGTATTACTACTATAACACATGCAGTTCTGCATCCATATGTATATACATATTGATGTGCTAAATATCGTGTAATTACCGTCCAATATTCGGTTAAATTTATGTTCATATAGTATGATGAATTTCCGAGTTATCAACACATGATACTATAAACATTTAACCCTCTCCCTGTTGGATTAGGCAAAGGCACTGCTCTTTAGGGCACCTCCATTTGCCTCCAGTACGGAAAGATGATTCACGGGCTAGGATACTCACAAACGGATCTCTGTCACAGCGAGGAACGGATGAGTCAACCGGAATTCCTTGTTGCGGGATAATGATAGGCTAGGTAGTATACTATGATAGTAGCGTTCGCCATATTATTAAAATAAATAAATAAATAAATAAATAAATAAATAAATAAATAAATAAATAAATAAATAAATAAATAAATGAATGAATG
>JAUTBT010001248.1:0-29024 GCA_032361225.1 Lepetodrilus schrolli | reverse complement strand
TCGTAGCGCTACGAGAGTCGTGGTGGTGGGTGGTGGTGGGGTTTACTGCTTTGACAGTCGCCTTGCAGCTTAGCTGATTTCGGCAGACTGGTCCCTCCTTGGGACGCATGTGTCTCACAGCATGGAGCTGGAGAGCGTTCTACGAGAGTCGTAACTCCTATCCCTTTATATGACGTTACGACTCTCGTAGAGCTACGATTGTTCTATGGAACTGCGGCTTGGACTTAGTGACACTCATTCACATAGTTATTTAATAGTGCAGGACTACTAGGGTCAGATATGTGCTGTATATAAATCAAGTATCACTAAGCTGCCTCGCGATGAGTACCATTGGAAATGTGAAGACTTACCAATGCCCGCATAACCTTACCGCACTCCCCTGACAGAACTTGCATTATTAGCAGCCATTGCTAACTACGTGACTATTACACTCAGTGCATAACGAGTGCCAAATGGTTCTGTAGCGGTGAAACGACCCATTACTGCTACTCTCTGGGTGGTTATTATCCTGAAGCAACTGACTTAATTGTCGGCATTGAGTGAAACACTTAAAGACTCGAATGAATGAAGAACAGTATGTAATGAGATGGCTGGCCCGGATTTATCCACAGCAAGAGGTGCGTACTGCATATACTGCATAAAGTAATTACCTTGTGTGGAATCATAACTTTAGTCTGTCTGAATATGACTGAAGTGAAATAAACACATATAGCATTCACGTTCTCGACAGAGAGCAAGTACGATTCTGATGAAGAGCACACATAGGCTTGTGTCTCTGTCTGGGATTTCTACTAGAAAATACTTGGTTGTCAATATAGTTTAAGCCATTCCAATATAATGTTATTCAAGACAATATTGGATAACTATGCAGCAGGCATTGCTTTACATAGATCCGTCTTATTTCAACTATGTATGTACATTCAGACATCACAATTCAAATTCAGATAATTAGTACTTACTTGTACGTATTTTGTAATCCTGTCAAGACACAGACCGATAAATAACTGTGTCTCATTAATCGCCACACTTGAGACGCAGGTTCCATCGTTATTGTTGACAGAAGTGTTACACATATAGGCCATAGCCAATTTAGGAATAGCGGGTTACTTAAACGCGTTTCTTTCGTCTTGGATAAGATGGTTCGATAAATAATAAAAACTCAGATCGATGACTACGTACCGGTTCATTGATATTAGACTGGTGTGCAACATGAAGGCATGTACGTGCATCAAACAGAATAAAAAACAATGTGCAGACCATTACGTTACACGTGGTTTAGTCATTTAAACTAATTGTGTTATTAAACATACATTTAAACAAAATATTTGATGAGATTGTAAAATGACGCTATCGTAAAGAATAGTGTTTAAATCAGGATGTCTCCCACATGTTGGTGTACTGTGATTGATTTATGAGAGGCAGATAAGAAACTAATGGTAGTTGTTTTCACGAGCTCAATCACAATAATATCCAATAGCATCTAATAAATAACAAAACAAACACCAGCATTTATGTTGCTGCCTTTATAATGTACACGAGAGTGCATAAAGTTGAACGAAGTCTGGGAAGACGACCACTGACTCCAAAGTCAACAAACAAGTGAACTCTTTCACGCCATAAGTAAAGGGTTGATACATTGCGAAAGTCTGAAATAGCATTTGCATTTAGATTTGAGGCTTTCTCACCAAGCGTGAAATAGCTGTCATTTGTGTCTGTCATATCTGTCAGTTGCGGACATCGAGAACCAATGGATCAATGTGTGACTGGAAATGTCAGTAACTAGCAGTTACTTGTAGCTCTAGTAAGGCTGTAACCAGTACCACTGCTATTTATATAGTCTGAATAATAATTTATGTGGATATCAATAATATAAATAGATGATCGAATCAGGATATCCTCCGTTGAGCGCTACATGTATACACGATGATGGTAGTTGTTTTTGTACATCTGTCTCATGCATCATGTTCATTTATAATATGTATTTATGTATTTTCTCATATGTAATCTCAAGTACCACCGTATAGGTGGTTTAGAGAAATAAATGAATCTGAATTTGAATCAGTACGGTGTTTGATGTTCTCTCGCTCCGGATACTTTTCAGTGTTCATGAAATTCACTTGTTCATTCTTCTTTGTATGGCTCCAAACAAAGCCCGTATATCACTTCGCCTGTCGTATACAGAACGTAACTGACTTTATATATGAATTAATGAATGTAAACGAACAAGCAATGTAGAATCCTTCATTAAATGTACTATCAATGATGATGATGATTATGATGAAGATGGTGATGATGATACTGCTGCTGATAATAATGATGATGATAAATAACAATAATAATGATTACTAATAATAATAATAATAGCAACAACAACAGCAACAGCAACAACAACAACAGATAACAACAGACGTAGTAGTCAGCATCAGTGTATTTACACATTGTGTTTGTGGCATAACATTTAATGAAGGAACATAATGTTATAATATTTTTATTGCTACATTCACTTTTCAGATTGTCTATCTGGGAGTTCTCAGACGAACGCGTGTATCTAAGAGAATACAAGACGCATTCGAGTACGTCCATCAGTACTCCTGTTGTAAAAACCAACATAAACAAAGTAAAGATATGACAACATCGGGATTTCTCGCTGAAGAGAACCCTCCTTCATGGTACTTGGAATCATGAGACTTGCCGGTGGCAACATTGAAAACAACAATACAATTCTATTATTATTATTATTATTATTATTGTTATTATTATTATCATTATCATTATATTATTATTATTAATACTGTAAATACCGGTAGGGTGTTTTATTAACTAAGTGTACGTTATAATTAAATCGTATATGTATGTCGTCGTTGACTTATTTATACCAAATGCTCACATCCGGTCGCTCACTGCTTTATCAGATATCACCATGTTGCAACATACATACATAATTACTGCACAGCGGACTCGTTGATTGTGTTATCGCCCATAGTCCTGTTACAAAGAGCCATCGTAGTTCTACGAGAGTCATCTCCCTTTAACATTACATGCGTATAGGAGTTACATACAGCTGTCGTTGCTCTACGATCGTATTGTTTAACGGGACCCAGATATTATACCCAGATGTATCTGGGCAGGTGTAGCCACCGGTGGACGGCCTGCACGTGGCCTGTCTCGTGCACTTCCGGTTGTACTAAGACGTTGCACTAGGTTTTTCCGTGTAAGTTGTAACAGTAGATTCTGGCATCTCTGCAACTGGGCAATCAATAGTGTTATTATGTTGATCTGACGTCAATCTAGGCATATTGACAGTGCTAATATTTCAACATGATTATTTGTTCTATTGTCTCATTAGCAACGGCTATGTTCTACCTCTCCAAAGAATCCAGACGACATGGGGCACGTTCATTGCGGAGGGCTAGCTGTATCTTGCCGATATCTTGGAATGATATTCACCGTGGAAATCGCGTGACAGGAAATCCGTTTTCGTGCAATCCGAATTCATGAAAGTTAAATTAATCGAAAATAGCTGTCTAGTGCGGCATTCATAACGAAACATACTATCGCTATATAACTTGAAATATGCAAGCTATCGCTTTTCTGAGAGCATACATGTGTAAAGCTTCATTATTATTAATAAAGACAAAACATTGCTAATGCTCGAAACTACAAGTTCTATATTATATAATGTCTATTTGCAACACATATTTACTGAAACGGATTGCTGGTTGTACCGATGATACTATTTTATGTATGCTTCGTTGATTCATGTTTTGTCATTCTTGTGAAACATTCCAGAATCTTAATTAAACGAAGCACTCGTACAATTTCACATGTAAGCCATGTACATAGAACGATCGTAGCGCAGCGATATCTGGATGTAACTCCTACTAGTACACATACATATACGTCTCTTTGGGAACGGAGTATTAGCTAATTTTGGGCAACATCAGCATTTGTTTGTGGTGGAAATACCTGTATTATTCATCTGTTGATCCTCGTTGTTACTCATTCATTCAATCTAAATATCTATGTATGTGTGTGTGTGTAGCTGCAGTTCTGTAGCTAACAGGTGCCCCGTTTACTATTTTGCTATCTCTATGACACCCTTTAGCTACAGAGGATCGCAGTAGTATGCATCAACAAAAGTATGCATCCGATCTCAATGCACTGGGTTAATCATTACGTGTGGCATAAATACATGTGGCAGGACGAAATCAAGCTAGGGTTCACTAATTCACTAATCATTATACTTCATGCCTCCATGCTTATTTTCGAAGGAAATTTTTTTTTCATAGTATTTTATTAAATTCGTCACCGAACCAGCTCATAAACCGACACTATCTTGTAGCTATTTTTAGCATCTTGCAGCTATTTTTAGCAACATGGCGTCCTTTGAAAAAACGCGGTCGGTGACGAATTTCATAAAATATTATGTGAATAAACCCTCCACGCTTACTTTCGAAGGATTTTTTTTTTCACATAGTATTTTATTAAATTCGTCGTACATCAAATACACTATCTTCCTCAAGACAAATAACAGTTACATATTTAAAACAAAATAACAATTACTGATCCATGAACATTATCATAATTCCCCAAATACATATTTTTTTCATATAACACAATATTTGCAGAATAGCACAATAGTTGCTTAATTAATTGCCAGATATACTAGAATATGATCACGTGATCGGAAGTCTCATCAAGTCTGGCCAAATGCCATCCACGCTTGATGCACGCTTTTTCTTTAGAAAGAGTGTCAAAGGTGTTAATCATCCACTGGGCGTTAAGGGACTTCAGCAAGCTGATCCTTAGGTCAACAGGAGACGAGATACTCTCCCCAGGCCTCCCGATGCCAGGTTGTCACTGATTGTATCAGGGTACCACTACGAATAATCTTCTTTCATGTTGGCCTTAAATGCTCCATTCACTGAGAAATCTATTGGTTGCAACTCCCCTGTACATCCGGCAGGAACAGGAACTAATCGGATTTCGAAGTGTCGCTTACGTAATAAGTCCAGAAAAGTCGTTTACGTAATAAGTCCAGAAAACTTTCACATCTATGGGCTGCAAACATTTTTGCTTGTAAGCTCAAGTCAACATCTACTTAGGGCTCTTATACCCTGATACCCCAAGTGTCACATTTTGAGTTAATCTAATTACTAGTTCACTTATTAGTCTAATACAATTAATCCCCTCCCCTCTATGCAAACATTTATTTGAAGGGTACTTATTGTTTTCTTTTGTCATTTATGTTTAAGTGAATTAATTTTACGTAATAGTATATTATTATCACAACACAACCAATTCAATACTACAGAGTATACTGCATATACAGGTTATGGCTGCAACAACCTTATACATATGATCAATTTCACGCTACGGACGAGTGCACGAAATCAGGGTACACATTATTCGATTTGGTCTTAAAATACAGAATGTACTTAATGCGTAGGAATTAAACGCGGCCATAAACCAATTGCATTTTTCGCATTAATATCCTGCTCGCATTAATTTCCTGATTTACATGTAAGTATGTGGAAAGTCTTTTTCAAGGTCAGAACATCTGAAGAGGCATACACTGATGTACTCTGGACAGAAGCCCTAGAATTGTGATGTATGTGGAAAGTCGTTTTCATGGTCAGAACATCTGAAGAGGCATACACTGATCAATACACATTTGACAGACACCCTGGAATTGGCCTTTCTTAACCCTTTCCCTGCTAGATTAGGCACAGAAAGTGCTCTTTTGGACATCTCCGGTTGCCTCAGCATGGAGAGTTAATACACCATATGACCTCCCTTCTATAAATAGATCATACCAAAATGAGTCTATCCATTCAAATGCGAGAAAATGCCATCCCAACTTTGCTGTTTGATGTTATCCAGTGGTGAAAGACTTCATGATTTGCACTTGTCCTTTCACACTTTAATAAAATATGTTCATTTGCAGAAACGGTGGATTATGGCCATCGGAAGAGACGAGTCTTTTATAGTATGGTGGACGATTTCATTTGCTGTTTGCAATTTGAACACAAAATGTGTTCCAGTATTGACAATTCACAGCAGCGATGAGTATTCAACATCTTGTGGAAACATACAGCATCACCATACTTTTATATATCCAAAAAAAATTCCCATTCATGTTGATGCATAGTAACTGTATCAGACATGTATATTTTCCTTCAAAAACAAATATATATGTGTTAAAGTACAACGGTGTTGGTATGAATCACATTTCATTACATAAATATAAGTCTTCTTTTTTCCCCCTACAAGTTTGTCAGTACATGGCATATTAGTATACAGCTATTCAAGGTATTGTTTGGAATGTAATATGACGCAGGACATTATGAAATGATTATTTTAGAGTGGCAATGCAGTTATCATCCTTGGTCTTGTCAGTACCAGCCGGTGCTCGCATGTTTACTGCAACATTCAGTGCTACGGATGTTGCGGGTTTCCTCCTGCCCTAAAGTCTTGATATAAGTGAAAGAATCTTGAAAGCGACTTAAAACCCCAAACAAACAAAACAAAAGGACAGCCGGGCCCGGACACCCGATGCGCAGGTTACCAAGACATTTCCGTAGTACGGATCAATTGGTTTTTGTTTATCAACAACGCGACAATTACGTTCCTTTCTGAATTAACTGAGGGAATTGGAATACATGGTCGTAAAACACTTGTTACGACAAGGCGACAACTATTAGGACTGGCTTAGGAGCTCCTGGATAGTCCTGAAGTGCGAAGAAGTGCGACTCACCACAACGAGAAGCGGGCGCCATTTGTAGCAGGAACCGCAGCAAGCCATGAAGGACAAGGCGAAAAGGACGCAGCCGATGACGAGCAAGGCCGCGCCCACAGTCTCAGCCACGGGCAGGAAGTCCAGATCCTTGGGTACGAACACTGACCCAGAGGGCGCAGTTACGCTCACACCCGAGGGAACGGTGGGTACCGCTATGCCGCCCAAGCCTTTGAGACCAATCATGAGAAATGACATTGGCAGCGTAGGGAAGTACTTCAGTACAACGCCACCAGCAATCAGTGCCAGAGAAATCAGCTGTAAAGAATTAAGGAGGAAAAGAGCAAGATTAACTTTCAATTAGCTCAAAAGAAAAACACGCATTACATCTTTACAGTCAAATATTGGCATTACCGATAAACACAAAACAATGCAGATATATATATATATATATAAAATGAAAAGACTTAATTCAAACAGTGCATGACGCCTTATAAAAATACATACAAAACGTCAATTGTGACTTTTAAGTGCCCAAACTCACCATTTACAACGTCATCGTTTTAAGCAATATTTCCACGTTTTTCTCTTGCCCCAAATGCGAATGCAATGTATACATAGAAAACATAATGGAACGATCTATATACGTCGGCACTAATTAGAGTCCTTTAGTTTTCCCACGTTCAACTTCCAATGCGGGAATTCCTGCGTAATACGTCACATAATGTTGTTGATGACGTGACACATGTTTGTCGATCACATGCCATGTATGGAAACTAAAGATCTATAATAAATCATAGAGACCGTTAATTTGATACAAATATAATTTTTAATAACATAGATCAATGAAATGTGTGGGTTTTCTCTGGGATTGGAAGGTTAGCACGACTTCAGCTCAGAAGCTAAGTAAATGCATCTATAATGTTAAATTTGAATGTTGTCATCGCAACCACTACGATTCAACACCAAGTAAAACGAATCCAATGTTTAAATTTATCGGATTGTTCAGATCGACAGATGACCTTTTCTAAATTCTGCTAGTAAACAATCAAACAATTTCTTACTTAAAGGTTAAACATTTTCAGTAACTAGATGATAATATTTATGTGGAAGGCGGTAGCGAGTCTGCCTCATAACTCATGTGGAGTAAAGTTCATACATCCATACTTCCCTTGTCCACCCAGCTGTGAATGGGTACCCAGTAGGAATCCTCGAAACCCTTGCCATTATTCCTACTTATCAGTCAAATAGTTGCCTACTTAACATATGTCAAGTATTTGACGTAGGTATTATGGCCGGGGTTTCGAGAATGCCCAGTAGAATTAGATGTAAGTACGAATGTAACCCCTCTAGCGAATTAACTGGTAGCTTGTGTTGTAAAGACCCCAGTGAGTTGAGATGAAATGAGTTTTATGTTTATGTCTATTAATGTGACGCTATGAGCTATGACAAGCTTTCGAGAATGTATTTTGCGCAATATAAATACGCACTATCATTATTATTTATTATTATTATTATTATTTAGAGATAGCTAGTACCATTGCGACTCGTAGCACAACGTTTTCCATTGTTCATGTACTTTTATGTATTTGTATTGATCTATGACGAACATATATACACAAGGAAAGCAAACATTATGCGCTGTAATTATTATCGCTATTACACTTTCTAACGGCAGTGACAATTTCATAAACCGTGGCGCATTAATAGAATCAAACGGACATTTTCAGTGAGGGTCACCTACCGTCTGAGGAATTGTTAAGCATTTGAGCACAAGAAATTTAAGTGATGCTTTCTTACTGTTTGTACCATACAGGTTAGAATTATCAATGCATCTACATATTTGCGAAAGTGCGAAATAAGTAGTTAAAAAAACATACATGACCAATACGTGGTTCCAAATTTCAATCAATCATATATTAAAACTTTCACGCACGTGACAGATTACACGCGAACTCTTAATATAGCCTGGGGAAACCCATGAATGGAACCAGCACTTTACTTCACGGAGATCATTTTAACAAAATGAGAAAATGAACGTCTTAGAGAAGTGTACGGAAGTCGTCTCGACTGACGTCATTAAGATGACGTCACTATTACTGGCATCCGAATATATTAACAGAAAGACCCACGGCGCAAATAGGAAATGGTGCCAGGAAATGGAAATGGTGTGACGTAATCTTAAAGCACACTGCACAAGTACTTCCGGAAAACAAATTATCACGTGGTTCCGCCTCGACTGGCTGGCGCAAATCGTTCTGTATTAGGAAACTGGTTCCCAATGACATCACGCTTCTGTCACTTCCGCTTGGCGAACAATTTTCAACATCAAGGACTGTACGCTTTTGTTTACATGTTTCACTGTAGTAATACACATTTGCCTCATAATAATAATACGCGTAATCTACAGTGCGAGTTCGCACGTCCATGCGGCGCGTTAGCTTCGCTCGCTATTATTGTTAGAATTTGATGTTGGCGGCGACTGGAATCATGAAGATATCACGTTCGATATTCAGTTAGTTGATAGATCTAGAGATGAAAACTTTCATTTAGGAAGGAAATAAGCGTAAAATATAATAATGCACTGGTGTAACTGATTCCACTGTGACGTCACTTGGCTTTGCAGTCCATATGACTGCTCCACAGAACAATCGTAAAGTTATGAGAGTCGTAACTCCTGTACGTTAGCATGGAGTTGCTAAGGAGTTACGACTCTCGTAGCGCTACGATCGTTCTGTGGAACGGGCCCCAGGATGAAAGCCAGATTCCCATAAATGACAGGAACTTGTTCACTTAACGTAAACTCCGTTATCCAATACTTCATAACAACATGTTACTCTTACTTCGTAATAAAAGCAGAATTAACTTTTATATTTTACCTTGATGAACTTGTTTGCAAGCAAGCTTTACTACATTTTTTTTGTCAAGTAAAGCCCTTTCACGATAACAGTTTGACGGGTGTATTCATAAACGATATACAGAGGGGGGTATATAGAAAGGACGGACAGCATTTATTGAGAAAGACATCAGTCGGGCTTTTCCTGAACTATTCAAATAGTGTGTTCTTCAGTGCATGACGTTTTAAACTGAAACGACGTTTGTGTAGAAGCAAGCAGTGGAAAGAGGACAATAATTAATGCGCCAGGGTAGAAAGCCAGTGTCGCACAATAGCGGACAGCCATGTTCGTATTTGTCGCACAATAGAGCACGGTGGGACATACCCTGATCTCGTTGACACCTTGCTGACATCTCGAGTTGATCGCGCGATGATTAGTGAGAGATGGTGACCCTGTGATGAAACCCGAGTACCCGAGAAACGTTCTGCGACAGTCGAGAGTAACGCGGTCCGACATTCAATCTTTAATATGTATACACTGCTGTTATAGCGGTTCAGTTTTATTTTTTTACCAGTTCGAAAACGGTGCGCACCATTACGTAAGTGGACGCGCACCTTTAGAATTGGAAGAGATATGGTATGAAGCATCATATTACGCCAATCTGACAATGATATTGGAGTATCTTACCACGAGGAGCTGTATGCAAATAACGTTTCAACGTGCTCACCGGTCCTTAACCGTTAAAGAAATATGTTTAAATCACAACATATAGCCTACTTCAGGGTGGAATATTAATTTGCAGAGAACAGAACTAGAAAAAGCAACATAAATTACTGTAAGTGTTAGTGTAAGTGTTAGTTTTAGTGTACGTGCTAGTGTAAGTGTAAGTGTTAGCGTAAGTGTAAGTGTAAGTGTTAGTGTAAGTGTTAGTGTAAGAGTATGTGTAAGTGTAAGTGTAAGTGTTATTGTAAATGTTAGTGTACGTGTAAGAGTATGTGTAAGTGTTAGTGTACGTGTAAGTGTGAGTGTCATTGTTAGTGTAAGTGTTAGTGTTAGTGTAAGTAATAGTGTAAGTGTAAATGTAAGTGTTAGTGTTAGTGTAAAGGTTTGAGGAGAGACTGTAGTTGCTTGAATAGGAGTATTTGTGTGAGAACAAGGTGTGACACAAACCAGGTCTGTAATATCTGCAACATCATGTAGTTTCATTGGGACACACACACACACACACACACACACACACACACACACACACACACACATACACATACACACACCTATACACATACACACACATATACATACACACACACACACACTCACACACACACACACACACTCATACACACACACACACCACACACACACACAAACAACCACACACAAAGACATATCCAATGCCTCTTGCAAATGACCATTAATACGTCCTTATAATACATTCTACAGTGAGCTGTTGAGCGGGAGAAATACAACTGGACACTCGAAGGAGTCGTTTACCTCGCACCTAGCCACGCTATGTCATGGGAATCCAACCCATGAAGACGAAGATGAATGAAGTCCAGCTGTATTCACATGTGTCGTTGTGTCTTTTGTTCTGAATTGATGTGTGGATAAACAGACAAACAGACATACTGTCCGTCTGATTAAACCACCTTCATTTCCCACCATTTTACACTTTAAATGCTGTTGTAGGTAATCACTCACGTCTAGGCATCAGAGAATTGAATGAACATTAAGTCTATACGCTCGCTCTTGTACATTTTGTTAATTATTAATATAATACTTAATACCTAGCAGTTGGAAGCAGGCTGTGTTTAATTTGTTCTATTAATGTTACCTTAGAAACATGATTTCCTTCACACATACACGCCACCATACGGACACTCCACATACCATCCATAGATAATATATTCAGCAGCAATGTCGGTTCAGATTCTTGAGAAACTTTACATACACGTAGCTACTCTGCATGTCGCACTCACCGGGGTGAATCAACCTCCATGTGAACTGCTTGGAACCAGAAAGAGGAAGTGCATCGTATTTACGCTGATTCTAACTGTACATTAGTGCCTGAGAGTAACCTGTTGGCCGCAGTTGGTGCAATGTTTTACACCCAGCCAGCTACAGCCGTGACGTACCAAGCAATAAACAGCCACGTTTTACAGTTACGTGTGATTTTAATAGCCATGCCGCAGATTTAGCTGGGTGTTTGAATGGGGAGATATGAGACTTTGAGATACGTATTGATTTTAAAAAAAAACTTTCGAACATGGATATGAAGCTTAACACTAGTACGAAATGAAATAAATTCGGTGATGCTCTAAAGACAGATCCGATATGTCTTTCATGTCCAAACGCTAATTTGGTTATTCGGTAATGCGTGTTCGCATAAATCGTACATTACGACTGCTAGACACGATAGTTGGAAATGTACTGTAAATGCAAAGAGTCGTAATTGTGGGTAATTGCTCCGTGTGCATTTCCTCTTGGGCAATGCAACGCTGAGATATCATACTTGTATCTGTCTACATGCGAAATTACGCTTATCGGTGGAGCAGCTCAGCACTTTAAATAAACTGCTCTGAGAACATACTGCGTAAGGATACCCGAGAGTATTCTATCATCGGCCCATACAGTTATATGGCATTTGAAACTCCGCGGACGAGAAACAAATAATTCGGGTATATTACATACATGCATACTCAGTCTATTGAGAACTGTAAAAAGCTTAAAGTGTGAATTACTACGCGGGGCGAAGGATTCCAACAATACAGAATAATGAATAAATAGGCATTGGATTTTAACAAGGAAAAATGTAATTTAAGAAACTAATCAATTTACCAATCTTTTTTGAATAACTTGCACAGCTGCTCATACTTCGCGTGTCTTCTAGGTCCACATGTAAGATCCCTTACAGACATACCTCAATGCAGTAATTAACATCTGATGTATCATGTTGTCTTAGGCATAAATATAAAACTACAAAGCCAATAAATATATAATCTTCATTGTTTTATTTTTCTTTATTCATTGCACATGTACAATATGTGAGGCTGTGAGAATGACAAACAACAACACTGAACAAATCAACACAGCCATAGACGTCTTGTCCCAACAATACATTCTTTCATGTGCCAAAATATTTATATAGTTACCAAAAATAAATTATATTTCATTCCAATATGTACATTCAATACATCACATTGACCCAGGAAGTTGTACATGTGGCTACATCACGTGATACCTCGGGCATTGGACTCATTTGTGTTTGAACTTAAAGAAAAAACACTACAACATTATTTTATCATTATACCCAGTATAAAAATAGTTATTGCCCAGAAAAAACATACAATTAAACAAAAATACCTGCGAATTACGGGTGCTATTGAGCGGACTCGACGCCATGTGACTCAAGTCGACCCGCGTTCGACACGCCCTTCAAGAGCTGGCAGTAATCAGGTTCTAAAGGCTTGAAGGCGCACACATGGAAGGATATTATACTGTTCGTTCTTCGTTTACATAACTCTTGTGTATCGTGTACGTACATTTGTTTTCGTCAGCCATTAGAAGCATGTAGCTATAGCCGAGTACTCGCACATGTGCGCTTCCAAGTCCTGCCCAAGCATACTCAGAGGAACATGGGGTGTTCAGAATGTGTTCAGAAAGTGTTCACAGACATGATTGTTGTATTTGAAGAAAACTAACTGGAAAACCTTTTACAGTTTTCATTGGTAATCGCAAATTGTTACGTAATACATGTGGATTTAATTCTATTCTATACATTGTTCTCTTATCATTAGTCATAAAATGTTCTTTTGCGTGCATATATACGATTTAAAAATCTATTAAGGAACATATGGAGTTCATGACATTATTAGATGTACACATAACAATAAACGGTAATACAAAATAACGGTGTTTTATATAATGCATGTTGACATATACACACGAACAATTCCGAACCATATATTGGTCACGTTATCTCAGGTCAACCATCAATCAACAACATAAACATACAATAGTATGATAAACATCGAAAGGAAACTAAAAACAAATATTCTCGTTTTCAACTGTGCATTATTATGCTCGACTCTGTTACTTCCATATACGGGCATCTGAGACGATTCTTTGGGCCATCCTTAAGTAGTCAGGGTATACGGAACCAATAAAATATACCATACATAAGGACCATACATTAGCGGTTACCTATAGTATACCCTGAGTTCATTCCCCGAAGAAGGTAAATATAATAACAATGATAATTATGTATACAGCTTACACACCTTTGAGGTGAAGTGATTAGACACTACGGTGATACATTTTCATAAAATGTGGTACAATTTAATTGCAATAAATGCAGGACATTATTAAGCTTAGAAGCGAGTATTTAAGATATCCATAGGTATATATTTGAGATAGTGACCCCCATCTATGACACACGTGCATGCACTCATCTTTTGTACGTCATCAAACAATTTCAAAAGATGAAGGTTATTTTGCTTCAGTAGTATACCACTACTTTGCGCGTTTTCATGTGTAATATTCAAACTCCACGAATCTTTCCCTACTCAGGGATTATTATCACACTCACCAACAATGAAACTCTGACTCCACACACACGCGCGCGCACGCACGCAAACACACACACACACACACATACACAACAAACAGAGTACCAATATCACAGACAAAAAAAATCTACGGTAAGTGATCTGACCGCCTCGTCGTTTTCGATTACTTCCCCCTTATTACACAAGATACAAGATTTTGAATTCTGAATAATATATATTTCCATGCATTTCCTCTATTTTTATACAAGTTTAGAAATGCATTAGTTCGTATTAAGTACACATTATACATTGTATATTTATCCGGAAACTAAAGATATCGTAATAGTAAAACAACGAGATGGCCAAATTAGTTACCATAGCGGAGGCAAGTATCATATTTGATATACATATGGTACACATTAATTGTCTATGTATATATACATAATACATCGTTGAATTATAAGATAAACTGTGATAAACTGAACATGCCCTGGAGTAGTTACGGTGTATAACTCACCGATTTTTCTCGTTATAGGAAAGTGATTACATAATTTAAACATGAAATAGTAAACATTTGTTAATAAAATATGAAAATATATACACATGTATATCGATGTCAATATTAAAATGTTTTTTTTTTACTGACATCATAAACAAAATTATGCATAACTGGTATGTTTTACATTCTCGGTGACTGCTATTTCATACGCTACCTCTAATATGTTAAAGGAGACACTGAGCCCGTTGTTGAGGATGCACCTTCACCAAAACACGTAGTATGGTACCAACGTTCATCAATATAGAGTGCATTATGATAAATTAAAACAAGTGAACTATACGAAATACGAAGGCTACTTTAAAGAGTAACATAGATAGTATTGGACACGGAATGTTGATGTTTCTCTCTCGAGGCAGAAAACTAATATGATCCACCAATTAATGGGTGTTACGTTTGCATTTATAGCAACTTCTCAGAAACCAGTCACAAGTCATCCAGATCGACAATAGTACATACACTATTAAAAATCACCCCGACCTCATTAACATATGACAGCAGTAAATTCAGCTCAATATACAGAAGTCAATGTAATCCAGCGCTAGAACCATTCAATCAACAGGGTTTCCCTTCTGATTCATGCATTGTATTTCAAATGAGTTCTATATAGATAATCGTAAAGTGTTATTATACGAGCATTAAAAAAACACGCCGAGGTTTTTTTTCTTAAATGAGATGCAACCTCGAAGGCATTTCAGTAAAAATTTCAGTAAACATTGAGCTGCACTGTATCCCCTCTAGTTTAACTAACGCCCCAGGGCATGACGTTAGACTGGTAATCGTCTTTACATGTGGAGTAGTCATTGAACTGAAGCTTTCCACACATGAATCCCTGCGCTATCGTAGCGGAAGATGCTTCATTTTAAAAACATTCAAACGCGTGTAACTTTTATTGTCACCAAATGAAAGTCGTGTGTATCGAATGTGTTCAGCTAAGAAAACCTCAGATCGTAAATAGAAAGACATTTGTACGATTATATCAGAGAGTACAAATGGAACATGTTGAGTAAAACTTAAAAACGTGTTTGTTGGGAGCTATATAAATATGTTTCAGATCATAACGATATAGAAATGCAACCTTTCTGTATGTACTGAGAAAGCCCTGGCTAAAAATGAGACCTGGCTAATCGTATTTATCGACATGCACAAAGTATACAAATTCTTCCAAGATGTAACGAGAACACTAAGCTAGTTAGTTGAGATACACTCAGTGTATCATATAATTATCAGATCGGATATCGCTTAAAATTAAGCTTAATCCGTGATATAACATCAAATTGATATAGACTTGCACTAGGCTCGTTTTATAAAGAAAATATAGTATTTTACTTGAATAAACGTCTAGTTTTGGGGTTGTTCTTGTGTTATCCTTAGGCCTTTTATATGAAGATATGCGATACTGTTAAAAGGTGCACCAGAGGCTGAAAGTTTCAGCATTTTTGGATTACTAAAGAAATAGTCTCCGTTACTGATATTTCGGTCTCCGATTATGAAACGTATACTTTAATTTTTAAGTGCTATGTGCTGACCTCCAAGAGATACATATGGGTTATACGTTTCCCATTTAAAAAGCGAATACGGTGGCGCTATATAGACAAACACGGTTTGTCACCGTTTGATGTCATCGTGGACCATATATAATGGTTCATACTCAATGTCGGCACCGGACGTCACACGTCTTCCAGGAATATTGCCCACAGATTGCAGACATATATACAGAGAACGGTAAAACCAGTTTTCAACACCAGGAGATGCCGAAAAAGTCTTAGAGATGACGAACATTCGTTTGGACGACGTTCATAATGCGAATATGCTAGCGGAATTCACGAGCTCCTCCTCTATCAACTGCAATCGTGCCAACTCACAGAACGACCGTGGCTAATAGATTTAAAACTTTCGCGCGCGCGCATGCACGCGTACTCGACAAGCGGAGTTGCTGGCCTTGATAGTATCCGACGATACGCGTTTATTATCGTTATATGGCGTTTTTACCACAAGGGGGTCTCCTCGTTTTTCTGATTTGAGCCTCGGAGTGGCAGATTGTGGGGCAATCGCCTGCTACATAGTTGTTCCCAGTGTAACTCTGATGAAATACTGATAGCTTCACAGCTGGGTTTACCACAAGCCTTCCCAACAAACCCCCCATCCCAACCCCCAATGTCCCCCCGCCGTAACACGAACTCTATACTATATCATTACCGGTTTGATACAGAAATGTTGTGGAAACGGGCAGTACGAGATACACTGTATTGCACGTCATTAGCACGCGAAGCGTTGAGGATGACCCGAGTTAACCTCCACCTCTCGCTGGGTTTTATCTACATGCGTCTCGCCAGGTGTGTAGCAACCCTGTCTAGGAACCAGTCCGCGAAGCGATTCCTATTTTTCAGTATAGAAAGTTGAGCGTTAGTTACCCAAAGCCACTGAGTTATGGTCAGAATTGTTCATACCGTCACCTCCCTTATTAAAAGAAAGAATTGTAATTACAAATAAAAAATATATAGATCTGTTAAGCTAGGATAGTGGTTGCGCATTATGGTCAAGTTGAAATAATTCAACATTGGACCACATCCGGATTATTTACTATGATAACGCTCACAAATTAACGGTAACCATTGATTAGTCAAATTTTACGTTAACCATCGCATTGATTAGTCAAAGTTTACAAATAAAATAAATTAATGTCATACATACAGACTCATGTTGCATGAACAAATGCTGTTTACATTCCTTAAACAGAAATAAAAATACCGGAAACGTAATCTTGACACGTTGACACTGAAATCTACACTTTCCTCTATAACCTCCGCTATTTATATTTTTTGTTTTGTTTTTCTTTACTTGTAGCTATAGTATTGATCTATACGAAAATTGATATTTTCACATCTCGTAAATTATTTCCAGTGCCCACTAAATTTCCAGTTCCCACTGAGATAACGACCAGCTACTGACTGAGGTCAGAGAGTGAGTAACGCCAGTTTTGTGGCCAATGCAATGTTCTGGGTAGTTACTATACCGGGAGGGAAAGATATAAATGTGTTGTCACGCGACAAATGACCGTCAGTTCACTACTGAACATCTCAGTCTGATGTGTATGGTCTGACACCAGTATTGCATTGCCTCCCTGGGTTAGTACTGGTCGTCTATACACACAGGGTGAGCGTGTCTGCGCATAAACGCGTCCAATTGGTCATGTTTCACTGGCAACAAAGTTGTCATTCAAATCACCTGTGCAGTCTTTGAACTCGGTCAAAACGTTTAGACAAGTTAACCAGTTTCTAATCCCCCTCACCCGCTACGTGCGTCCCGATGCACCCGATGGCTTACCCGTGAACGTCGTGTCCCGGTACACGTGTATACCTGGTATTAATACCCAATACACCCGGTATAGATAGCTTTACGAATACGGCGAAGGGGGGGATGAACGTGTAAGGTATTCTAATCAAACACTGGGACAGGTGTAAACAGATGCAATTGCCGAGAAAGAAATGCTATCTGTCTAAATAATTTCTAGAACTTGTTGATTCAATTTAGTAAGTTAACCTTTCAGTAGTAGTATTAACCTCCAGGTATTGTAAGGTTTACTTAGACATGCTGGGAATCCAACATCGGGTAACGGAGGACAGAATGTATTGTTATTTCAGTTATAGGGTATTCGGAGGGAATAGAAAGCTTCACTTCGTAATCAGTTCAATCTAATGTATGTGTAGGGATGGAATTTAGATTTTTGCTATAAGAATAAAAAATTTAAAAGGCCAACGAATAACAAGGACATTTCTTAGATTTAAATGCTACGCCTTGTAGGTAACAGTCGCTAAATAAACGCAAATCAATTTGAGAAAAATATAATTGAAAGTTATTGTAACTTGTGCATTTCGGTAACTGACAAGAACACCCATTTCAAAAGAGAATAAAATATGTTTTTACAGTAAACTAAATATTTCTTTAAGGTAATGTAGTATACATTGAACCCTACCCCACTATAACATACTCCAAATTATGACCTCAATACCCTGCCATTTTATTATAACACATATTTCCATTATAACTACTGTCAATACATGTGCTTCACTGATATACCTAATGGACACACAACTGATAATCAAATCCATATAATATCTTTGCTTAGGTGTACTTCTATGAATGACACTAATTATAAACGAACTACATTGACGATTAATAATATGAACTCATTTGGAATACAGAATGAATGTACTTCCACATGAAAATTACTGGCAATAATTCAAGATCTATTTATGTATTCATTTTACCTTCACAAATATTGAAATAATAATAAATATTTGGATTTAAATTTAAATATATGACAAAATGAATATAGCTAAGTAAGATAAATACATGGGTCTACAGGTACATTTTCAGGAAATAATTAAGTGCAAGCATATTAAAAGACAATCCCAAACGCTGCAAATAAAACAATTCTTATACACATGTAGAACATATGCAATAATTTATCTGATCATCAATAATAGGGTTTTATGTATTAACAGTAATTAGATTACGTTTATCACCACTTCACTAAATTCCAAGAACACGACTTTCAGAAACATTGGTCATAAAAGGCAGGATGATTTAAATTGAAAATGACATAAGGCGATATTTGTTTATCGCTGATAGATAACAAGGACACATGAAGTAGACACCAACCTGGGACGGTAAATACTAACGGCAATGATAAGGCAATATGTGTTTTAAAATTTTACAAGCCGTCTATAACCGAGGACCTCACCCTTTTATCCTTCCAAAGCACTGTAACAGTAACACGTGGTGTAGAAGACGTCGGAGATAGGGGTGCGCGCGCACTCATGAGAACTGCTGTGGAACATGGAATGGTATCGTAACGAAGTCTGTTTCTTCAGGAAATATTGCTTCCAATGGGAAACCGTGTCTAGAGATGCACCACTGGTAGTGTCGTGTAAGAATATTGTGGGACGTTATACGTACACCTTGTGTAGGAGCTCAGTGTGATTATTCATCATACATGATACTATGGAATCTTGGTAGACGTTATATCGCTTGATATCTTTTAATGTCATGGTTGAAGAGTAGAGAGTTCCAATCTTCGTGTTCAGGATACATATCACATTATCATCGAGTAGGATATTCGAGTTTTCATCACCATTAGTAACATATTGGTCGTATGCTGTTCATCTTCAAGCCAGCTTATCTAATACTCATGTGTGTCAGTATTCACGATTCAGCCAAACATTGAACATTCCCGAGTAAATTAAATACACCTGTTAGATCGTTTTGCAGCCTATAAGAATCACACGGTCGCAGAAATGGATATTCACAGCTGTGCACAGGAAAACATTTACGGAATTTGTCGACACATACTCCCGGGATATGATATAGCGGAGATAAAACCCATCAGATTTGCTAATGGGTTAGATGCGAGGGGCAGTTGGGGATAGCTGCCGACGTTCAGATTGCGGCCCGACTGATATATCCCCACTTCGCGGATTTCCCACGTGTGCTGAAATACACGCTTCCTGGCAGCTTTCGTGAACCGGCGTCTAACAGTGTCTGTAACGCACGCGAGAGTTTGTATTGTATAGCAGGAATTATCCATTCCAATCGCGCATGGAACGCAGTCTAGCCCGTTTCTTCCTTATTGCCCGTTTTCTTTCTCTCCTTTCCTTCTTCTTCATGCACCTGTCCCTTCTTGCTTTCATTCTCCTGTCCCGAACCTTGCCCCTAGATCCGGTCCTTGCCCTGCCCCTAGACTGTCCCCTCTTTCTGGCCCTGGGTCTTCGTCTTGCCCTCGGTCCGGCTCTCGCTGGGGACAGAGCAAAAGACGGCCGTTAATGTTGACACGTCTGTCGGGACAGGGTTTAATCAGACAGAGGAAACGAAGGCTCGATACAGGGAAAGGAATAGGTGGACGACAACCAGGGGAAGGACGGTTATACCTGAGGTAAGCCGGATACTGCTGTTCGAGTTCGAGCCTCCGACCCCGCGGGACACCGTGTTATACGCTACTTTAGGCTGGCGGTTGAAGCACAGTCTCTCCGTGTTGTCTTTGAGTGTTTGACAGTCGTAGTCCTCGGTGCCGTCACACATACACGTCTGCAGCATCTTGGAGCTTGTCTGGCGGTATAGAATGTCCAGACTATTGTTGCACCTGAGGCTGCACATCTTGCCGTGGACGAGCTTGGCACAGTGACGGACGTAATACCTCAGCGCCGCCAGGCACGACGTGTCCGCCTCACAGACCCATCTGGCCAAACCACAACTCACAGCTGCGGTGTCGTCGGCCTTGTTCATAAACTCCATAACGTCTTTCGCGCAGATCTCTACCTGTCGCTTCCTGACCTCGCAGAACTCGTCGCCGCTGCAGTTGCAGTTGACGAAGGATATTCCGGCGCCGTCCTCGGTGAGCAGGAGCGAGATGAGAGCGTTCTTGCACTGTGTGGTGCACGTCTGAACATTCCCGTAGACGACGTCCTCGCAGCCCATGATGAAGTTGTTGAGAGCCATCTGACAGCCGATGCGGGAGAGACATTGACTTCTGGCCTGGACGCAGAGCTCGGGTACCTTACCAATGAGAATGGAACCGGCCATGTGGACACATGCTAGCAGGAGACACACGTCCCATTGACGCATCCTCGACTCTACGGACTCTAAAACACGAGGCCGGTTTGTTGTTGTTTTTGTTGACACTGGAGCCTCCCCCGATATTTCCAAACACTGAAACTCTCTTGCGGAGCTATCTCCATCACCTAGGGTTGTCAGAGCTATACTCGACTCGCATCCACAGCTCGCGATGAAGGAAGTAAACAGTCGGGGAGCAGACGACAGAAGGTTCAGGCATCCTCAGCCGTCAGACGGTCGTTTCCGCGACTCTTCGTCGACTAGCTTCATCATCAAGGAGGAACATAATTTGCTACAACACTACTACAGTACCCATGTTGCTGTTGCGGTACCTATCCGATCGCTGAATACTCGTGCACATACACACCCCGTGTGGGTACTCACAAAGAGGCCTGCTAGTAACGAGTAAACTGACTCCTCGGGTTTTCCAATGAAATAGCTGACTGCAATGTAATCGGCACACTGAGTTGACCCGCCCTGACTTCGTCTATGGGCTATTTTCGTAATGTGGAGACTTCTATGTTATAGATATGCTTAGCGGGAGGGGAGTATACCAGACTCCGCCTGGATTTGGATACGGCCAATCGCCGACTGGGGAGCACTGAGCGACGCTGTCAAATTGAACATTCAATTTCATTGCTAATTACCGGATAAAATACATCATGATGGCGGAACTTGGAGACACTGAGAATACGTATAAGCAACGCGTCTTTTCCCCGGCTGACAACGTCCATAGACTTGAGAGGGCCGCTGACGGAGAACAAACGCCGAGGCGCGGCGGGGAGAGAGGCTTAGCTGTGGTTCTGTAAATTAGCTCCTATTGTGATTTATGGCTAGTGTCTCCAGGGAGAACTGCTGCAAATTGGGGAGGAAAACAGCTAAAGTAGTGGAAAGAACGTCAGAAAAACGTTTCCTACATTCGTGGTAGTGAAACAGCGAGGTGTAAGCTCGTTCGCGAATGCTTCTCACTCGCGTATTTCAACTTGCTGAAATGCGACAAGAGGTTTTTTTCTAACGTAATGTTGTTTTAAGCTTACAAATTGTTAACTGCAAGAGGAGTTGATATCTTAGTAACAAGCGGAAGTTTATGTGGAACAAAGAAGGTTGAAACTGTGAAATGACGTTAACGTTGCAAACGTCTATAGATAAAGAATGATTAATGTTAATCGTTATACTAAATATAAATACAACATCATAACCTAACTATTACTATACATGACACACATTGATTTTTACATAAGCATTACATTAAATACTAGTATTGCAATGTAATTAATTCATGCCATTCCATACTATTTAGTACAAAGTGACTGATGCAAGCCATCAGTATTTCAGGTGAATGTTATTTGTAGCATGATCTAATACGAAATAGCATAACATATTGTTCCCCAAGATCTAATACGAAATAGCATAACATATTGTTCCCCAAGATCTAATACGAAATAGCATAACATATTGTTTCCCAAGATCTAATACGAAATAGCATAACATAATGTTCCCCAAGATCTAATACGAAATAGCATAACATATTGTTCCCCAAGATCTAATACGAAATATTGTAGAATACATTTTCTCACGAAATACGTACTGACATGAACGTATACGGTTAATTACGAAGGGATGGTGTAGCTAGAGTGTTATAGATATTATAGACGGGTTATTACAGACAAGATAGATGAACTTTTAGATATACTAAAGATGGGTTAGTGAGTTTCAGTATTCTCAGATGATGTTGTAGGCCCACTCATCCACTCGGTGCTCATTATAATCAGTCCCTGCGGGAAACGTATATAATATAGATAATATTTCTTGGAGATTGAAAACGTGTTCTAAACATTGTCCAATGAGCTGTGTACAGGCGTAACTTGAAGTACATTTATACAGAAAATGAAAGCAATTTAGAAAACCATTTGGCGCAAGTGTAGATTTGGATTCCTGTCAGTTTCAGTACATGTGTACTTCATAAGATACATGAATGTTTTCAAGCAAATATATACATATCTCTCAAGTTCTGTTACTTTTCATAAGCATATTTGAAATATGGTACACTTAATTTATATTTTCCGGGATTGCATCTAACAAAAAAGCCAAACAGCTCGCACGTGCTTGACAGCAATGCATTAATACCTAGAACAAGTAAACCTATACTCGTCCATAGCATACTCGTTGTTCCATGCAGATGCTATGATTTGATATATTGCTTTTGCTGCTAGGGATGAGTAGGCCGAAATAGACGGTAGAGTGTCTCGGCATAATGGCTGATCATGAGATGCTAATGTATGATTACTAGTATACAAGGATACATATACACATATAACAACAGAACATAGTAGTAAAGGTAAGTAATATTAGTATGTACATACACACATATAACAACAGAACATATTATTAAAGGTAAATCATATTATTATGTCCCAGAGTTATCGTTTGTGTATTAATTTGATAACAAATACCGTTACACTGACTCAACATTATTTGGAAAACAGACAGAAGAATTATCAGTTTCAATGATGCTCCCGTACATCAAATTAGCATGGTATTTTACTGTTTATCGACATATAAATAGTCTAATCGCAAACAAACATGATGAAATGTTATGTTTCCAAATGGTACAGGTGAAAAGAAGCCATATATTTGATGAATATCGTACACATAGCTTCCAATATACAACACAGAAACGAAAGATATGATCGTATCTACTGAGCCCGCGGTATACGGCTTACAGAGGATTGAGGTAGGAATGTGTTTGATGGCTGAAAGTAGTATTTAGATACCGGATTTCGTATTTTATATTCACAAATAACTATCTGTAAATGATATAGTATAGCATATATCAATCGTACTGTATATCTATCCTTTTTCTTTCTCTCTTTCTTTCCTTTCTCCTCCATCTTTCTCCCCTCATTACTAACTTCTGTTTATCTCTCAACATTTACCTCTCCCTATTTTCTTCTTCCTCTCTTTGTCTTCTTCTCCCTCCTCCCGTCTCTTTCTGTCTCTCTTTCATCGTTTGTCTCTCTCTGTCTGTGTCTGTCTGTCTGTATCTCTCTCTCTCTCTCTCTCTCTCTCTCTCTCTCTCTCTCTCTCTCTCTCTCTCGTCAATCTGGCAAGGCTACACTTATCAACAGTTGCAGACACAACATATAAACAGTACATGCAGTCTCTTGTGGATATAGCTCCCTCCACCTCTCGACAATTACATAAATATTACCTTCCCACTATTGATATACTGCCGTGCTGTTATCAGCTCTCCGTGGAACAGAGGCACGCGTTACCCAGAGATTTTTTTTAGCATGATGCAATTACAATATCGGAGGTAGGGTTTTCTAGAGTATTTTATTCCTTTTATTGTGCTATCACAGCTAAGCAGTGGGTTGCAATATTACAACTATATTTTCAATGATAAAAATACGATTCTTTAACTAGGGCAGCATCGATGTAACGCATGTGGTACTATTAAGGATTTGCGGCATCATTAATGACGTGGTACCATTATGGCATTAAGGACGTGATACCATTAATGACGTGATACCATTAATGGATACCATTAATGACGTGGTCGTGGTACCATTAAGGACATGATACCATTAATGACGTGATACCATTAATGACGTGGTCGTGGTACCATTAAGGACATGATACCATTAATGACGTGGTACCATTAATGACGTGGTACCATTAAGGACGTGGTCGTGGTACCATTAAGAACGTGATACCATTAATGACGTGATACCATTAATGACGTGGTCGTGGTACCATTAATGACGTGGTACCATTAAGGACTTGCTAAACCGATGTTTTATTAGCACCATATTCTCATTATCAGTAAAACTGAAAAACTACATTATTTTTTAGCCAACAGATTTAAATACATATTCGAATGAACGATGAGTAATATTCTGCAAGTATAGGCTCAATAATATTATGCAAGTCGTCTATAGCGCTTACAGAATTTAATGTATTTGTACGAACGAACTAATCCGGGGTCACTAAAGGAATGTTTGTAAATGTCCAATAAGCGACTTTATACAACCAGTGTTCACGTCATACAGGAGCCCAATAATAAAGACAACCAACACTCATTTAACTAGAAGTATTTTTTCTTTCCGCAAATGAATTTTTCTTAATGGAAATAATGCCTCTCCAAACAAACATCTTCAAAATGCAATTACTACATGCGCGATAAGTATGAAGGTTTTCACATGTTTAAACCAGAGCCGTTAGAAAGTCATTAGCCTTGTCTGGTTATAATTAGCCTGACGTCACAAGGTAAATTGACACGCGCAAGAAAAAATGTACCAAAGAGTTCTTTTCATTTGATTATTGACAAAACGCATTACCTCATATGAGGTCCATGTTACTTGTCTCGAATCATTTATAATTCAATTTGAGATGCGTAGCTTATTCAGGTTTGATCTTAAACGTCTTTTAAAAAAAGTTATGTTTGTCATAATGTTAATATACACCCGAGGGAGAGCCCGCTGGGATGATATCTTAATTTACTAAAGTCCGTTGGATGACAGAGAGCGTCGAGGACGTCGGTTGAATGGGGGCGGGGACCAGTGTGGATATTCGAAGACATATGTACGTCAATACATTTTAAATTGTACTAATATACAAAAAAAAACATCGTTTATACTTTGTAGTCCCACATCATTATAGTAACGAGAAACAGAGAGCAGTGACGGTAGTTTAGCACAAATCAGTGCAATAGCCATGGTTGGTCTAACATATATATCCAGAAGAAAAAAATGCTAAGGTGTGTCTAACATACAATTTAGCAAAGGCACGCCTAACTTACATCACGAGTGATCTGGTCAAGGTAATCAATTGCATTGTTAAGACGCGTCCAACATACGTATCAATGATGCATCTGAGATACCTGACATATACACCCCCCAATATAGACGAGAACATAATATATTGTGTTCCAGGTGACTAGACTGCCTGATGAAACGCCAAGTCAACCAGCACCCCGGGACTGATTGCTATTTCGTTGTTAAGTATACGGTACGCTTTGGTGAAGCCCGTGTATCAGACCCATAGTCTGTGTCACACCGTGTTCTCACCAAAATACTCCTATTCAAAATATCCCCTAGATCAGTAAAGCAAGTCTAGATACTGGAGAACAAGAATTTCATGGGTTCCTTTCATATAAATATAATACCAATCAATATAAGTTATATATTATTGATTTACTTTAACCCTCTGAGACTATGGATAGTCTACCAAGCCTACTACAAGACCACATCCTTCTCGATCGCTGCATGTATGTACATGTGAGACCAATACTAGACTAATGGACGCGTATTGGACACGAGATAACCTTTTAAATACAATCTCCAACTGTAATTACAACTACTAAGCCACAATCTTTATATGCGCAGAACAAAGAGGCGTAATATGTTCGCACCGTACATCATAACACAATTAACGAGAAATTAAGTGTAGCTAATGAAGATGTTATCTATTTCAATGAAAACCACTATCGCTGTATCCAATATAGCGCTATGGTTTCCGCTTCTCGCCATTTGCATAAGAGGACGTCCGACGGTGTTCTATCATTTATCTCAAGTACCGGCCCATTAAAAATATTTCTTGACTACCCAGATTGTTGAGAACCTGATGAAAATTGCCTCTTGCTGACTTATATTTCGAAACAACGTTCAACACAGAGCACGCTCACTGGGGGATTCACAGACGATATCATCCGTCTTCAGAACTCTCGGCACCGAACGTCAATAGATGCGCTGTTAGGAGCTTTATTCATATAACAGGAAACCATGAGCCAAAGCTGAAGATGAACAAAACATCAATTTCTGTAAAAAAAAATGTTATTTAATAGTTTACACTATATAACCACCAGTGAAGATATATTTCTGAGGAAGTGCGAAAATGAAACACCATTTTATTGCCATTTCCTTAAATTTCCATGACGATGGTATGTATTAGAGATGATCTGTTGTAAATAAGGATTCTTGATTTACCCTATAAGTTATTGCTTTTAATTGTAGGAATTTAGAATTTAGGAGCAAATAAAGTGCGCATTCCCGGAAGGATGGCCTCAGAGCTGTCTCAGCATACAATTACAATCAATGTATTTAAGTAGTAGCAAAACACTATAGTATTACTTGTAAGCATTCAGCAATTTCAAATGTCCAAACAAAAGAGTCCTATTATATTTAACGGTTAATACTAGGTGCACGTTCTGGGAGTTTCCGTTTTAATAATTGTAAAGCATTGCCTATGACTCATTGAACTATACCGAAAACTATTATTAGATAATGATACAAATAGGCGGTACTTAAAGGCATACAATCACAGTACATTTGATGTGTCTACACACGTATATTGGGTGACCAGCTACATTTTCCGCATATTCCACTGGTTTTCAATATTTTCATATTTTCATATTTTAAATTTATATAAAATAGCCCTATATGTAACTTTATTGGTACCAATGGTCGTGAAAGGTTATTTTGACCGTGTTCAATTATTAGAGTTATACCCATTAATCTATTAGTAATCTATAGAAACTTGAGATATTACAGTACATATTACCAAATGATTATTCGGATTTTACCGCAAATATAAACTGCAATGGAATTTTACCTATCCTACAACGGTGAAAAGATAATTAGAGGTACAAAAGCGATTATATGTATGCTAAATGCATGTACTTTTCATTTTAACTCCAATTAGGTCCAAAACGATAACTTAATCTGTGATTGTATGCCTTTAACGAGCAAACATTAAATTTAAATTTAAATTGTAATTATATTACGAAACGTTTTGCGTACGATTTCATGCTCAAGCTAAAATTTTATATGGGGATTTATGAACAAAACCTTGAGTTGAGTATGATTTTGTACTAAAGCGGTTTTCGTTATCTGGGGACCAAGTTACTTTTTTATATATGTACATTAATTCCATAGTAAAGTCTGTGATGCATAAGTTCACATCTTTGCCATGTGTACAGTTTGTCACAATATATTACGTTTATAGCTACAACATTATCACGACACATCCACACGATGGGAACTAATGCTAGGTCGTAGATTACCTCGATTATGTGGAGGTTTACAAGTAAAGTACGTAATGGTCCCGGGGCCCGGCAGGGGGAGGGGTGGGTGTTTTGTTCGGGAAGTCAATAAACCAGAGTCGGAATTCTAAATGGCCTCCCCTCCGCAGGGGATCTCGTCAACCGACATTGAACCACGGCGACGATAATCGAAACGAGGCGGTAGAGGTGTGTTCTGTAGATACGTCCCAGTCCAAGACGATGTGTTAAGTCTATATATTCTGGACTTATACCACTTGATAATAGTATAATATACAGTATTACTCAGATCCCCGTATGTTTCATTTAAAGGATAATAACCATGCTTATTAATATGGTTATTGAGAGTGATATTTAATTTTATCACCAAATACTGGCTCCCACAGGAGATAACGTCAGTAGGACAACACTGTTATTCTACAGGTGATTACACTGATTGGTTATGAATTACTCATTTGCATATGTTATCTACTGTGGACAAAAAATTGACAACCATTGTGATGGCATCGCTACAATTGTAATGTCGTAGCATTGTTATGTCACAGTGCAAATGCACAGCAGCCTAAAGATTTGACCACAGTAACATCTTTATGATGTGCCATTTTTCTTCTTTAATGACTTTAAAATTATATTTGGTGATAAATAGAATCTCACCCTCGTGTCTTGGAATATCAAA
>JAUTBT010001247.1:0-10768 GCA_032361225.1 Lepetodrilus schrolli | reverse complement strand
CTATCATAAGATAACATCTTCATCAAAACTATCATACCAATACATAATAGCATAGTGTCAAAACTATCATAATATAACGTCTTCATCAAAACTATCATACCAATACATAATAGCATAGTGTCAAAACTATCATAAGATAACATCTTCATCAAAACTATCATACCAATACATAATAGCATAGTGTCAAAACTATCATAATATAATGTCTTCATCAAAACTATCATACCATACATAATGGCATAGTGTCAAAATGATCATAATATAATATCTTCATCAAAACTATCATACCGAACTAACAATGCCTAAAATTGCAAAATTGGCAAGAATTACACAAATATCAGATGGAATAGTTGGCATATTGGCTCACAAGCCCCACATATCAGACAAAAAAGAAGCCCATCAGCTTCTATCAGAGGTAAAAAGCATCTTGTTTATCATAGTAAATTTGCTTTGCTGTCTGCTTACAAGTTAGTGTATAGAATGTAAACAGTTTCTGTAAACTGCTAAACCACGAGCTAAACTGCTAAAACCTTGTAGCACTACAATATTTGTAACTTCAATTGCACGAAACACTGATATCACTATACAAGGCTGATTGCAGGTACGAGAATGGGAAATTGTGTTTTCAGCTGAAACAGCCAGGACCCAGGGACCGCATCCCTATGATTGTAACCTACCTAGGTATTTGGGCTGATATCTGCAGCAGATTCTCAGGAGTGACAATGACCTTATGAGGTCGGTCAGACTTCTCCAATCCCGTGGTGCAGATGGATTTGAGGTTGAACGCCTCGTCGATTTTCTCCACGTGGAGAAGTTGACCTCCACTCCCGCGTTCAGCAATGAACCTGGATTTCACGAAAATATTTTATGTTTGCTTCTTTGAATTTGGTTAGAGCCACTTTCAAGATTAGTTCACTCATATAATAGCTTGTTGCTTTAATGGTATTAGGAACCTGCAACAACTGTAGCACTGTGGATTGCAGTAAGCCTTTGACAATATTTCTTGCTTGATTAAATAAGCATTAAAAACTGCTTTCAAGATTATTTCACTCTTATCATGGCATGTTGGCAAATCTGTAACACCAGTAGGCTTTTTCACTTTCAAGATAATTTTACTCATGAGTCATATCAATCAATCATGGCATGATGAAACCGGCAAGTACTGGTTTCTACTGATGATCCAAGGATGATAACTGTACAGTGGCAGTACAGACAATAATCTTATTAAGCAGTTAGAATTCAGAAAATAATAAGGGGGTCCTTCTCCATAGGCCCAATGTTAATGGTGATCAAATCTGTAATTTGCAGTGGGTCCCACAGATACCTTTAACATTGCAGATTTTCAAATGACCCCCCCAGGACCCCCTTTAATTCAAACACTGCACATATATAATCATGTTGGACCGTACAGACAGTAATCTTACATAATCATGTCGGAGATGTGACTAATACGAACATTGATGCCAACTCGGGCCATTGTCCAATGATATACTGCTGCACCATTACCTGCCCCTTACAACAATAAACTAATAAATCTATGAACTTTGGCTCTGGCTCTTCAGGCTGTCCTAACACAGTAGAAATTGACTGACCTCAGGATCTGGTCGCTGTAGCCTGTGATGTAGATATCGTTCTCGTGCTCTGGCATGATGTTTGTGGCGAACCTGTAAGAAATACCAAAATTTGATAATGTAGGTATCAATATCAATGCAGTTTCAATATTTAATGAATTTAGGGTACGTATTTTCAAGTTTTGACTTGTTATGAATATAGAGCAATTACTTTTTTGAGTATTTTATGGATTTCGGGTAAGTATTTTCAATGTCTGATTTTTAAATTTAGAGCAAGGTTTGATTTTATGAATTTAGAGTAAGTATTAACCCTATGAATTTAGAGAAAGCATTGTAATATTTCACTTTTATGAATTTACATTATTTTCAAGCTTCAATTGGATTGGAACCATGTTAACTAAATTCTACCTATTCCCCAAACCAGACCTGCAGTCTATTCATTGGGCCCAGATCCAATTCCCGACAATCTGATTGGCTCAAGTGACCCAAAATATTAATAAAATATTTTCCTAACCCTAAGCCTAACCACGTGAGCCAATCAAATTTCCAGCAATTGGGTCTGTGTCATAGACCGCAAGTCCAGGTCTGGTTCTGGGTCCGGGAAATAGATCCCATCTAATAAAGTAACTCAGTGACATGAATAGTCAATACATATACACCTCATACAAGCCCCATGGACCAGCGATTGTGATTATGCCACATAAAGAATGTTCCACAAGTTACCCTGTGTTTCTGCCAGCGAATGACACGCTACAGTACAGCAGGTTTGGGTTGACCACCTGACGGTACATCTTGAGGAAGTCAGACAATACGAGACCCTTATCTGACTGTGGGCTGATGTCGCTGCTAAGAATGATCAGATTATCCACCTGAAAAACATTCATTATAAAAATGTTAAATAGCTGCAAGATGTCATGAAATCCTCCAAAGAACAATCTTCAAAACAAGAGACACCATCTCACAATAGCTTTGCAGTGCCAGTTGTATTTTTATTGTATTTTATTTTTTATTTTTTGTTTCGTTTTGTTCACATTATTATTATTATTATTATTACCTGTACTCTGTCTCTCAGAACATCCACTAGAACCTGGAATGGCAAACCATTGGACAGCAGCTTGTTATCACTCCTCTGGAAGAAAACAATTTACAAGTAAAGTTAACAAAGTAACAAAGACCCCTGGTTCAAATCCTGTCCTGGGAGCGCGGCATCGATGTTCGCAGAAGTTAGCTTTCTGATACGACATTGATAGGATGTGCGGTGACAATGCAATTATCATCCTTGGTCTGTCAGTACCAGCCGGTGCTTGCAGAATTACATTCAGTGCTACGGATGTTGTGGATTTCCTCCTGCCCTAAACTGACAAGCTGTGATATAAATGAAAGAATCTGGAAAGCGGCTCTAAACTCCAATTTAAAAAAAATAAAATAAAATAAACAAATAGCATTGACTAACTTCAGAGTAAATGGAATAACAGTGGCAAACTTGGTGGGACCAATACATTTCCATGATGCATGTAGTGTTTGGAGCTTACCAGAAAAGTATCTCACGGTGAAATCCAAGTATAAAATAACATTTGGAGTTAAATAACCTAGGAATCCCAAACACTGATGCAGAGGAAACTACTAGAAATCAACACTAGCACTAACTCATTTCTCAATGTTAAAGACCTACTAGAAACTTCATCTCAGAACCAGCAGTGAGGGAGTTGATTATTGTTTTGTCACAGTGCGAATCTTTCACCCATACGTGACGATAGAACCAGTATATTTCCAAGGTAAGAGCTGATGGTAAAGTTGAAAATCAACATGTAGATATATTTACCGTGCCAATAGGCGTATTGAGAACAGTGTCCATGTTGTTTAGAATGGTCCCCTTGGTGATGTCTACAGTGGCATAACACTGGTTATCATAAACCACCAGCGAACTCTCCTCGCAGGAATGTTTGCACATCAACCCAAGCAAAGCTGCCACCTCATCCATCTGGAACATCACCAGATGTCATCATCATCATGAATCATCATGAATCATCATGAATAATCATCATCATCATCATCATCATTAATAAATATCATCATCATCATCAGAATTATTTTCATCAGCATAATTAATAAATATCATCATCATCTTCATTATCGTCTACATCCTTGTCATTGTAGCCATGTGATATAAAGGATATCGCTTTGGCTAATTGGGTGAAGTGTTTAAAAATCCAGTCAAATTGAGTTTTATCCCATGATGCATGATCCTGGCACATCACTATGGTGCAGTCAAACCAAGACTACTAGGGCAATTATAAGGTTTAATAATGCTAGTTATAGCGCACTGAAGAATTAATGGCCATTCTGTAAGCATATCTCACCGTGCGCGGTTTCCCCAGACCTCTAGCAGCAGTGCATGGTATCTTCATGCTGTCACTGATATCGCAGAAGATTATGGTGCGTCCTTTGATTGGTTGGACGTTGTAAACAGTTGCAATCTTCACTGACGTGTCAAGCGCCTTGCGGTATCTTGCGATCATATTCTTGTCGTACGCAACTTCACTGGAAATGGAAAGGTTTAGCTGGTGTACAAGAGCTGTGACTGTTTTTGGTACTGAGGACATGACTACAATGATGACCTTCTCAATAGCTAAACGACCTAAAATGATCACCAATTGTAAAACAAGTCGCATATTAATGACACGATTTTAACGATACATATCCAAAATTGGTAATAAAAAATAATATCAATAAAACTTTAAGATTGTTGATCCTAATGTATGGCCCCAGGAAATAATAGGAATGGAAGTTATAAACAAATTTAATTAAGAATTACAGAAATAAAGATTGTAATTCTATTTTTGAAAGATTTGATGTTTTCTAATGTGGTACAATATCTTAGGGTTCATATTTCTTTATAATTTGATTCAAACAGCTAAAAAATTCCTTTACTAACTAACAAGAGAAACTCAGTATTGTGGAAACTATCCTGTGAACTACTAATGTTATATTGTCACATATGGGTGAAATATTCCCATTGCGCCATAAAGCACTAATTCAATCAACTTACGTTATTCCACCTTGTTTCTTCTTTCGATCCAACCACCACTTATCTCCCTTGGCACCACCTCTGCCCCGACCTCGACCTCTCCCACGACCTCTGGCAGGAGCAGAGGTCTGCCCAGTGGACGTGCTTTTGCCTTCTGCTTCCTGAATGATATCTTCCTCTGGAGAAGAGATGTTTATCATCATCACTGCGACCCAACGTAGATTTGTATTTGAACAGCAGTCAAAGCTTCAAGCAGTTCAGAGGATTGTAATTACAAATTCCTATTTTAAATTTGGAACTTTTTGGAGAAGGACTACTTCCGTCTTGAAAACAATAACAACATCTGATCTGATATCACTGCAACTGGAACCTTTTGGAGGACTAACAATCTAATTAAAATCCAAGCTCGTTTCGCTCCTAAAACATTTTGACATTCTTTTTCGAAACAAAGATCAAGTCCAAATATCTGAGCATCCGTTTCAAATCCAAATTTAATGAGATTGGAGGACTAATATAATTTCTATATTGAAAACTGTGACAAAATTAACTGATAACACTGCAACTTAATAATCAACATATATTTGAATGCAAGCCTTTTTTAAAACAACAAATTTAATTTCACATCATGACGATGAAATCAAATGAAATTATAAAGGATAGAAATGTTAAGGAACATCTCTTACGGTTTTTATCATAGTCTTTCTCCAGTTGAGACAAAACTTCATACGCTGAGAAGAAACGGAATGGGAACTGTTTGCTGTTCACCACTTGTCGCTGAAAGAAATGATTCAAATAAAGAAAGGATGTTACATGAGTTACCATGTGTTGCGCAGTGGAGTTGACTTTTCGCAACATTACTATTGACGAACACAAAAGACTAACAAGACTGTTGAAAAACTTAAAGTTAAAGTAAAATGTAAAGAATAAAACACTATTGGAGACAAAATAAAACTATAAATATAGGCGAGCAGACCTATGGCAAGTCTGACCACTACAGTTAACAAACCGAATCTTCCTAATAACAGCCAGGCATACACATGGTGAGCAAAGGTCTGTGCTGCACGTGATTCTGCGAAGCAAAGTGAAGCGATCCCAACCTAGACTTACGCAGTCTCCAATCCACACCGATTACCATTGTATCAGACCAGCAAAATTATGGTCATAAGAATAAACCCTCAATTAAAATTAACTTGTTACTTATCAATGATCTTTAAGTCTGCTAGAGAATACATTTAAAACAGCATCATCATGTTTAAAGAGCTTATTAATTTTAACTGCCTCCCTTTTGGAGGTGACCCTCAATGCCAAGCAAGTCACAGACATCAAGTTTTGCGTAAAAGTCTAATGATAAGAATTCATAATCTCTTGATGATGTTTAAATACAAATGTACTAATGTATTAATGTAACTAAATATGTCATGTATTAAGTGTTGTTATACTTTCCATTTTTTGCAAGAAAAATGATCTTTTAAATATTTTTTTTTTTCATAAATGGTGCTTTAAATTATGGCAGTACCTCATTGGTCAGTCTGTAGATTACTGTTTTGTGATGTTTGTCGGAGATGCCTGCTTTAATCAGATTTCGTAAATTCCTCAACATGGCCATGAATGGCAGCTTCCTATTATCTGAAAAATGAATAACAAGTTCAATAGTTAACTATAATTATTCTTTAATATCAATTATTATTATTATTAATTATTATTATTATCAATATTATTGTTAGACTAAATCATTGTCATTAAGTCAAATACACTTTTAAACCAAAAATAAAAATAATACAATTTTAAAAAATAAAAATAAATTTAAAAAATAAAAAATAAAATAAAATAAAATATAAAATTTTAAAAAATGTTTTAAAATAAATAAAATAAAATAAAGATTTTAATTTGTTTTAAAATTAATTCATCATCATTATTATGCCAGATCCAATGAGAACAAAACAGATTAATTCTAGAAAATCACACATGGTCATACCACAGTGGCATTGAACTGGGTGATATATAGTAACTGAATGACCTGTCAATCAATTCTGCACTGACCAATCAGATTCTCCCAGACTTCTGCCTTGTTTCCCTTCATGGCCACCTGTGTCTCCCAGGTCTCTGGCACTGGCAGTTTCATCCTCTTTCCTGATTTCTCCTCGTCCCACGTCCCCGGTAATCGACTGGCATAGAACTCCTCCAACGTGGATGGGTACCTGGTAGGGAAAAAAATAAATTAACACTGCTGTTTGAAAAATACATTTTATGTAAGAAATTACTTGGGCTGAATTATTATGTAATTGCGTTATGTTATTAAACCTCAATCTTCGGAAGAAGAGGAGGAAAGTAGTCAAGGGTTCTGCAGCTCACATGGCAGATAATTCTTTCAATGTGATTATCCTAAATGGTGAGTGTTGTTCATGTCATAATTATTAATTATTATAGTAGGTATTTATCAGGTGGTGTATGTGAAAGATATTTTTAAATGACCGATTAAGTACGTTTTTAATAATTGATGTTAATATCGCTCACTTTTTGCCAATAAGACACATGACATTTTCCACAGGGTCACGGATGTGCAGCTTCCTGATGAGCTGTTTCAAGGTGAAGGTCTTCTGTACCAGTTGTTCCTCTGTGTCACTGTCGTCATCATAATTGACACCACTTATCTGAAATGTACGACAAACGACAACTTCATTTAACATTATTAATTACACGGTTTGAATTTTTAAAGTCTATGTTGATGTGTTCGTTATGAATTTGGGACAAGAGATACACAAAAAAGTGTTCAGGCCCCAAGATTACAAAAAAACATTTCGAGTACAGTTTCATGCTAAAGCTGAAACTGTTCATAGAGATTTGTGATTTGAGCATGAAATCGTACTAATTTTTTTTCCGTAATCTTGGGGCCAGCTCTTGTCACATTAATAAAATGAAAAATCTTTAAACCCCCAAAATAGAAAAATAAAATACCTGCAAATTGCAATATCTGTAAATTGGTAATACAATTTACGTCATTGCTGGATGTCCTGAACACACAATTTTTTCCTCCTATATCTATATGCAGGGATGAGAATGGGAAATTGTGTTTTCAGCTGAAACAGCTGGGATCCAGGGACTGCAAGACACGGACAGGTTTACAAGATCGACCCCAGAACCTAAAAATCCACGGAAATGCGTAAGATTCTTATCTCTGTATACGGTGAGTATTTTACACAAACCTGGGTCTTCAGTCGCTTGGCATCCCCGTTCTCATCATCCGAGTCACTGTCATCGCTGTCACTGTCAAACATGGTACGCTTCCTCCCTGTCATTGCTCCACCTCTGCCCCCACGACCTCGACCTCTGTCACCTTGACCTCTGCCCCCACGACCTCTGCCCCGCCCACCGGAGTCGGGTCCACCTTTCTTTTTGTTCTTCTTTTTGGAGCTGCCCTTGTTGTACTTGCCTGAAAACCAATAGCAGTATTTGAATTATAATGCAACTCTGATAAACCAGGGGGTGAATCTGGTTCATTATTAATACCTATTGTATTTGTTGTTATGATTATTATTATTATTAACATCATTATTACAATGTGGTTCATGTAACCAAAGACGATACCAATCCTGGAATTCAAACACAAATTAAAGGTCAATACCAGTAGGCGCATCTTATATGACATGGCTACATTCTACCTAGTTCAGCTCGCTAAATGGTGTGGTAATGGCTCCCTTTACTATGTGACATTTGATTCTGGCCATACACCCACATATGCCAGAATTGAATATCCCAAAGTAAAGGGTGACAATTACCATGACGTCATTCTCCCCTCCACATGGTGACTCATTGTCGAGTTACAAATCCAGTCACTTCTCCGCCATCATGGAGCTAGGAATTCTCAATTACGACAATTCAGAAAGAAGAGCCTTCCAGGAATAAATCGAATACATGTTTGGCGCCATTGTTATCTGCTAATACATTCAACTGGTATTCTGTACTCATTTCATAAAATGTTATGTTAATAACATTCAGTTATCTGTATTATGAAATACATGTATATTACTTGATCTAAAACAATAATAATTGTCTGTTCAAAATAAAGTGTCAATGAATGAAGTGACACATGAGTATGGATCAAGTTGTATCTACCTAGCTGGTACTGGTCAAAGTCGGGAAACTTGGCCACCATCGCGCGTCTAAGTGATGCAGGTAGTGCACCAAATGTCATGCTGTCGTCATGGAAGGCCTGAAATATACACGTGTCAATTTCAAATAGAAAAGCAAAAAAGTTACCTGCAATTTCCATGTTGATTTTTTCGATGGAAATTACCTTTAAGTGGATTAGTGATTATTTGAATTTGAAGTGAATTAGTGCTTTACGTCACAGCGGGAATATGTCACCCACATGCGACTGAAATAATACGTACATCAGCTTGAGAAAAGAAAGTAAAAAAATATGTAAATAACTTAATACCTGGTAAATTTCTGCCACCTCGATCCAGTCAGATGGTAAATTGATGGAAGCATTAAAATACTTCCGTACAAATGGACGGCAGGCCTTCATGTTGACAGCCAAGGCCAGCAGGAAATTTGCAGTCGTCCTGATGTTTAGGCCCTTCCTCGTGTACAGCGCCACCTACATAGAGGGACAATAAGTGTCAAACACAGGCTTGCACGGCACTGGGTGTTAAATACTTTCCCATCAATTTGAGTTTCATTTTAAATTTAAACATGAGAAAATATAGAAGAAAACCAGATATTTTTATGAATGATTTTATGAATGACTCAAGTCTGAGATGAAAATAGAAAGCCTGTGAAATTTGTATGAATTAAGTAATATTTATCATTTCATACTTCGTAATATATATTATTAGCATTTGATAATTCAAAACTGACCTTAAGAATAAATTCTGGGTCATATGGAAGCACAGCTTCAGACATTGAAATCAGGTCCAACCTGGCCTTGTCACTGGCATTCTTGAAGTTTGGTGCGCAGATAAGTGATGCACTGACTGCGTTGACAAATGCCAGCTGCAAATAAATTGGCACTGATGATTGAACCATAATCAAAATAATATGGATAATCATTGATATGTGTATTTATTCATATTTTATATTTAACATATAACTGGACCAATCAATACCAATATTACTGCTTAATATGGCATTTACAGTAGCCGCAAGCAGAAAAAAAGGCTAACTACATTCTTTATAAAATTAAATAATAAATCAACATTGTACCCAAAGAAAAAAAATGGAAAGACTAAGATATTTACTTTCAAACTATTGACATCATGCAGGGGTTGCATCAGATGCCGGCTAACTTTAGCATCCTGTTCTGGCGGAACAAACTTTGGAATGTACAGAGGTTTCTCATTGTACATTCCTGTAAAGTCGTAATCGGGGTACTCTGTTCTATAGGCTTCATAGTTGAACCCAGGTTCATTCTTCTTGGTTTTTTTCACTTGTTTCAACAAGGTGTTGCTTTTGCTGCCTGCCTCTTTTTTCAAGGCAGCTCTTTTCAAGGCTTTTCCTGTCCTCAATGGTTTCTTAGTAACTTCCTTTCTTAGTTGTGATGGAAGATACTTGGTTTTCTCAGGCTTTTCTTCCTTTGTTATTGTTGTTGATGATGAAATTAGTGGTGTTTTCAAAGAAATTGATGATAGCAGACTGCTCCCTAAGAGAACACTTGATCCAGTTGATAGAGTCAGTTTTTGGCTGAGTTCAGAACTAAGAGCTGAACTTTGTCTCAATGATGATGTCGCTTTCGTCTTCTTGACATCACCTACTGATGGTACAAAACCTTTTCTCTTGCGGGCAGCATCTGGTGTAGTTGACAAGGATGACAAACCCCCAAGGTTCAGTCCAACAGTCAAACCTTGAACACAAGATAATAGTTATAGTAAGAAACTATTTTGACTATAAATGTAAATATTGTATTATAGATACATTGTAGCGAGTATCATGCAGACATGGCAACAGACAATTGTGATTTCGGCGGAAAACAAGCCCAGAGTCTGGTGGCTGCAGGTTTCAACAATGTCCAGGGCAAATTTTTTTTAAATAATTTAATTTGAATTTTTTTTTGATTGGGGTTTTAAGTTGCTTTCAAGATTCTTTCACCTATATCACGACATGTCAGTTTATGGCAGGAGGAAACCCGCAACATCCGTAGCGCTGAATGTTGCAGTAAACCTGCGAGCAC
>JAUTBT010001246.1:0-10769 GCA_032361225.1 Lepetodrilus schrolli | reverse complement strand
ATATGTAGTGGGCTTATAATACAGAATAGGCCCACTTTGCTTATCTTTTGAAAAAGGGTGGTGGGCTTATACCCAAAGATGGGCTTATACCCCACAATATACAGTACTAAGAATTTCAATCAGGTCTTTATCAAAGCAGAAAATATCAGTACCATTCTTAGCTGAGCTAGAAGACATGAATTACTAGAACTACTACTCAGCTATGAACCAAGGTAATTAATGTCTATACCTTATTTTTAACCTTGTCATCACGACTGAGGTACAGGATGCCCTCGGCCAGCTGTATTCCGAGGTACAAGGCAAGCTCGCGGTCGGGCGTGAGCTCGGCGTTCAGTGGGTGGATGTATCCAGTGATACACGCGCTGTACACAAACTTCCGCTCGATCTCTTCGTCAAAGCTGTATACAAACTGCAGCTTGGCCTCCGACTGTCGGATGATGCTCACCTGAAATGGGAATCAGTCAGTTAATAGTTACCAATACAATCAATTAACACTATGTCATTTTATTTTTATAAATTTACTGTACCATACTCACCTGAAATGATTTTTCTTTATCAAAAACATGTGGACAATAAATTTGAAAAACATAAATACTAATAAATGCATATTATTTGTCATAATGAGCCATCAATAAAATTATAATAAATTCTCTTTTCTTTTAACAATCTTAATTTCCCAAGAATTAATGGTCATTTATGAGTTCATTTATAAAATGAACATAATGTTGATTATTAATTAACATTCTCCCTGCTAAAGGTTTCCTTATGTAGCAGTGCTTATGGTGTATTCTTTAGAGAACAGGGGATATCGTAGCGCTACTTCTGTACATTAGTATGGCGTTGCTAAGGAGTTACGACTCTCGTAGCACTACGATTGTGATGTGGAACAGGGACCAGATCAATACATTTGTGCATTCAGTTCACTCTTTGAACAGTTACCATTTCTTTTGATCCAACAAAGTAAATAATTTTTTTATTTTACAAATACTTGTTATATACCTCGTCGGGGAAGGTTGTATTTTGGGGGTTCCTGTATCGTATCCAGTGCAGGCCGGCTGGAATGTCCCCAACGACGCACTGTGGTATCGACGTCAAGTTAGCACTGAGGCCGTCCCACCACCCTGCCACACCCGACGGAGTGTTACCCTTGGCCTCGCATGTACCCTGGGGGTCTGGACAAGAGAAAAACGCGTGATTGGTGTATAGCATGAAATCCTCACTATAGATATGCCAGGTCAAGTTTTTTGTTTTTAAAAATATATATATATACTGGTGATCAAAAGAAAGCATACATAACAAATCATTCATGTTTTTTTAGGTAAAACATGTACAAAAGAAAACATTTGCAATGGTATGCCAAGTCAACAGGTTGTTTTAAAAACATATATTAATGATCAAAAGAAAGTATGCATTTAATAACAATGCATTTCTAGTGAGTGAGTTATTGTTTTACATTGCATCAGGAATCTTTCACCTATATGAGACAATTAATATTTAATTAAACTATAGTTTGTTTAAATGAAAGCAGCATGAAAAACATGCCAAAATAGTTTGATTAACCTTTTCAATGCTGGAGGCCACCGGAGATGCTCTTAATAGGTGTGGCACTGCCTAATCCAGCAGGGAGAGGGTTAACCCTCTCAATGCTGGATTAAGCACAGGCATTGATCTCTGGTTGCCTACAGCATGGAGAGTTAAAATTGGAGCATACAGGGAATTATAAAATTAAAATTAAATGTGACAAATACGATAACTATTCATTCTGGATATTCCACGTAAAACAACTATTTTTTTCCAGGTAACTTCTAAAAAATAATAATTTAATTTATATAATTGTCTCCCCTTACTTGACTGCTTCTGGCACGCTGCCTGCTTGACGCACCACATGCATTTCTCACTGAACACTCGGAGCCTGGGGGCTGTGGGCGATGGGCCGATGCCCTGTCCCTGGCTGGCACATGCGGCACACGAATGGAGCGCTGGACAGATGCCTGGACACGTGGACACCAGCTCGCTGTGACTCCCCTCCAGGCAAACCTGTTGCCGAACAAAACCGCATTCTCAGGTAAATACAGGCAAGTATGGGTAAATTACAGGAAAATAATAATAATAATAATAATATTGGCTCGAATACACACGTTTTGCATGTCAAGACAAACACCAAACAGTATATATTTGAAATAAAATATATTTCTTGAATATTTCTTTGGTGCGATATTCAAATTCAAATTATGTTATAAAGATCGAGTTCTTACATCTTTCCGCGTTCGATGGTAACAATCTGGAATCTCTGATATAACGGAAGCCCCTTCCACGAATCTTCTCCGACAGTACACACATTCCGGATCTCCAAGACATTGGTCCGAGGCCTTGTAGTCCTCGCAGTGGTCAAACGTCAGATTCGTGGCATTCTGGTTGAATGTCTGAAACATTGAAAAGCCACGTAGAAAGGGGAGATAATCCAAATCCCTGTAGAAAGGAATACAATCCAAAGGTGCAGAGAATTCTACTTTTGTTTTGTGTTTGAGCTTATCGCCGCTTTCAGTAATCAGCTTGTCAGTTTAATAGAGGAAACCTGCAACACCTGTAGCTCACAGTGTTGAAGTAAACCTGCCAGCAATGGCAAACCAAACCAAGAATGCTAAATGATTTCAGACAATTGCACTCTGTCATGACAACATTGAAGTAGGCTATTCTGTGGACACTAATCCCAGACGTGCGGGATCAAACTCTGAAACTTTGGTGCCACAGTCCAACAATCCACAAATTCTGCACTACCGTTTGCCCTAAAAAATGATTGGACTGAATTAGTGCTTTACACCACAGTGGGAATATTTCACTCATAGATGATGACCTAAGAAATGTAGTTTGTATATAATCTATCCACAGGCTGAGCATATCTAGATAAAATAAATTTAAATTTAAAGTTTGGAGATTAATCAACATGCTGAGGGAATAAACTAAATACAGGTACACACTGTACATAGCTGCCATTTTGTGGATCACTCTTCCACCAAAAAAAATCACAATGCTGATAATTAATATCGACACTTAAAAATCCTATTTTAAAAATGTTTCTATTCGTTCAAATTTATTTAGTGCCTTCAGCACATGTTAGCATATGGCGAGTGATTATGGAGTTGAATGTCGCTGTGGGAATTTTTCACCCATTTGCGATGATGTTAGCATATGGATTTGGCGCCATACAAATATTCACATTATTTCGTATTATTACCTGATGGTGTGCCACTCCTATGGGAACTTTGTAAGCCAGCAGGTCCCCGTGCACCCGTCCGGAATACCCGCCCGACAAGAACATCACGTCTCCGTATGCTGCCATCGCAACATGTCCGAATCGGCCAGTCTTTGGTATCCATGATGAGGATGATGAAAGCCCTAGAAACAAGAAGTTCAAAAACTATTTTCATGTATATTTTTTTGGAAATGTTGAATATTTAAATTTGCTTTTAACATTAACTGTGCTGGATGAATCGAAATCACAGCTCAATAGGGTATTAGCTGGCCAGTTAATGAGATGGATTGACCACGTTTTTTGGATAATTAAAAAACTTTGAGTAAAAATGTATATGGTTACTTCCATTAACAATAGTTGTAAGATGAATAGTAGTGATCAATATCATTAGTTAAAAGGACTCATTTTATCGATCCCCGTTATTGTTATTGCTCATATGTAATATGTAATATATAAAGCTATATTTGTAAGAATCCAAGCTTTCAGGCATGAAATGCCACGCAAACCCATCGAAATAAATCATTTTACCAGCTGATGGTAAACAATCCAATGTTTTTTAAATGGTGTCTGTCCACTCTATGTTAGTCACATGGTTATAAGAGGAGTACGCTGTGATTGGTTCATCGGTAGACGGTTGAGAGGTCACATTCACGCAGTCAATGTAAATAAACAAACTGACTGGAAAATGAGCTGATTTATCCATAAATATCATTTGGAAGGAAATCAATTACTGTACGTGATGTAGGATCATCAGTTCTTTAGGTTTATACAATTATGAATTTGGTGTTTGAGTCACTTTAAAAAGAATAAACCATGATTTGTCTCCGATTTCTTGTTCACTGGAGTTAGTACAATCTAAACACAAACAAAAGGAGTATTGTTCTAAACTTACAGCTCTGTGAAAAGGTAAGAGTTGCTTTCTTGACTTACATATCTTTGATTAGCCTGTTTTATATTAAATTGATTAATTATGGTAATTCTCCAAATAATTCTTTACCTATAACAGTTTGTCCACCTAAATTAATTTTTCTTCCGAAAAATTATTTGTGTTCAAATAATTAGAATAATTACCATTTGAAAAGATTGTTCATTTTCGTATTTTTAGGGTAGGAATTTGTTTTTCAGTGATTAATTTAGGTGTTCGAACTATTAAAGGGTTTAGATTATTAGGGTAATCGGACTGTTCTGTCTCTGATTACCTGTGAAATGAGTATGATTGACCCAGACGTGACATCCGAGGTGGTAGAAGTGGAATCCTGAGTTGAAGCACACCTCGAGGCGGTTGTGGACGTGCGTGTTTCCGCCGTACACCACGAGGTAGTTTCCGAGGATGACGGCGGAATGGAAGGCCCTCTCTCCCGGCATCCCGGACAGGTTGGCCTCCCGGTTGTGGATCTCCGCCCAGTAGCTGTCCTGGATGTGGAACATCAACAGCTGATGCGTCCGATGACTGATCAGCGAGTTCTTCTGCTTGTACCCGCCAAATACCACCAGAGACTTGGCCTCCTTGTAATACACGGTGGTGTGGCCCACCAGACACTTGGGAGGGTAGTTGCCTCCTCTGACGACCACCCGTTCCCATTGGTCGCCGGAGGCTGCCTCTATCCGATACAGGTGGTCAATGAACACCCGATCCTCAGTCTTTCCGCCGAACAAATAGATCCACTTTTCCACAGTGGTCAGTGTGTGTCCGGTAACGGCCAGCGGCACGACGGAACTGTTTAAAGCTTTCCGCGCCCACGAGTTCGTAGTCAGGTTAAAGAACCACAGCTCGTTGCTGTGGGAGTCGTTCGCGAGGATTCCCCCGAAGACGTAAAACCCCTCTTCTCCCCCAGCCATGGCGTGGCCCCTCCTCCCCTCAGGCCACAACCCCAATCGAACCATACCCTCCCACCGGCTTGTCTTCATGCAGTACCGCGACATGTCGTTGAGCACGCTGTTGAGATTAAACCCTCCGAAGATCCAAATGCATTCCGACCGCTCGTGGAAGATTCCGGTGTGGGAGGTCCTCGAGGGGTAACCCGTCTCATCCAGCACATACCATTGACCGCCCCCAGCGTCGTTGGCTGTCGACAGACTGCAGCTACGACCCGTGAACGCCTCCTTGCACCGGCACTTCTTCTCCGTGTAGCTGATCAGAACGCACTCGCCATTGTGGCTGCAGCTGTCCGGACAGAACTGGTACTGGCAGCCGGAACCGGTGTAATCCGGATCGCAGCGGCACGTGTGGTTTAGACACTGGCCATGGCCGCTGCAGTTCCAGGGACAGTCCAGGACGATGTAGTTGGCCTCGAAGCCCTCACGCATGTAATTGCGGTCGCTGAACAGGTACAGCAACATCTGCACAGGAAGATATTACATGACTTACTGACCTCGAACAATGTGCTAAAGATACACGTACGAGTATAATTTCAAAGCTATACACGACGATGTCCAATTGATAGGGATATACAATGGAAGTGGGAAGTCACTATTGTATTTTTTTTTTAAAGAATTAACAAACAGTAAGTCAATTTATGAAAATGCCATTAGAACACTCTACATTGCATTCAACTGTGTTGTTTACTTATATCCACATCTAATGTTATTTTTAATTATTATTATTATTTTATTCTTCTCCTCTTGTTATTCTCCTGCTTATTTTGTACTTAGAGCATTTTCATATGGATAATTGCTCAATACTAATAGCCTATTGATATTATTATTCTTGTGAATTTGGAGGTGCTGATGGCACGATGGCACTACGAATTCCAATCCCCACAATTTCAGGTGTACTAGGGTGTACTCACATATCCAGATGTTGCAACGACAGGCGGAGGGTGACTGTCCCCGGACAGACTGGCGAGCAGCGGACTGGAGTGGGAGTTTCCATCGTACACGAACAAAAAGTCGAACGAGCACTCGGTGGACATCATTTTGAACTCCAGCTGAATCGTCTTGTTGGCCGCACCAGCTATAATAATAATAATAATAATAATAATAATAATAATAATAATAATAATAACAATGACAATAACAATAATAATAGCAATAACAATAATAATAATTAAATAGAATAAAATAAATTTATTTACTTTTAAATATAACAATAATAATAATAATAATAATTAAATAGAATAAATTTTATTTATTTACTTTTAAAATATAACAATAATAAATATAATAATAACAAATAGAATAAATTTATTTATTTACTTCTAAAATATAATAATAATAATAATAAAATAATAATAATAACACAAATATAGAATACATTTATTTATTTACTTTAAAAATATAATAATGATAATAACAAATAAATAGAATAAATTTTGTCTTGTTATTTTTTTTAATAATAAGTAATTTGATAAGAAGGAATTTCGAACTGATCAAAAGCAATAGAAAAGTGATAATATCTACATTAAATACAGAAAGATGTACTTATTTTAATGCTGCATGTCAATATCTTATCAATTAAATTGACAACTTAATCCTTGTACAGAGTTGACATAGTGCTAAGTTATTGTGTTACATTACAGTGGGAATATGTCACGCATACGCTACGACGGAGTGCAGAACACATTTACAAAAATTCTATACCAGACTGATAACCATAGATTGCGGGTAATTTATCTTGCAACTTGTATGTGTATGTCGAATTTATCATTCGGAAAAATATGACAGTATCCAAGCAGAATTTAATTAACTTTCTACTAGACTGGTTGCTTTCTTGTTGAGGTGAAATTTGAAAACCAATAGGTCCCATTGCTACTTATGCTAGATCATGTCATGGACCCCGTTCCACAGATTGATCATTGTGCCATGATAGTTAACATAGAGTTATGACTCTTGTCGCGCTACGATTGTACTCTGGAATGGGGGCATGGAGTTGTAAACTATACGAGCTGCAGGAGTTGTAACTATATATATATATAGTTTTTACTATCATGTTGCCACTATCCTTAGATAACATGTAAAATGCTTGAAACGAGAAACAAGCATTAGATCATATTATCTTTCTTTGGCATAATCATATTTGGTTGACAAAAAATAATATAAATATTCCATACAATAGTGTATTAATAATTATTACCATCTGACAACCACCGATTGGCCATAGACGACTGATTTTACACTGACAAAATTGTTGAAAAGTGATCAGTATTTCAGTGATTTGACATACACCAATGATTGGACACAGCCCAACGATTACTTACCATCAATGAGCCACTCGCAGTGGGCATTGGCCGAGTAGGCATCTGGCACGTCAGATATCAAGCCTTTCTGTCCTTTCAACACTTTACGACCACTGCACGACCCCCGGGCTTCTCGCAACGCCGTCCAGAAAACGGTCGCAAGGACGACAAGTATATGTCTCGATGCAAAGAAATTCATGTCTGGACCGCAGTCTTAGAATGACTGAAACCCTCGAAATGATTCATAACCCCTCGACCAAGTCAATTTATTATTATTTTTGGCCGAGGTTGGCTGCAGCGCGACAGGGAATCCTAGCCCATCGTCTGCTAAGAAGATGCACTCCTCACGCAGTTTGTCAGTCTAGCTTCATCCTCTATTGCATTTCGTCCAATTTCTGCGTGATTTTCCTGCACCTACATGCCGAAGTGTGTCATGTAACAGTATTTAAATCGTTTTGACAGCTGATTTGCAAGGTGTCCATTGCTTTTGTTCCTAAAACAGCATTTCGGCACTCGCGAAAATCATAAGTTGTGATTGGTTGTAATTCAAGAATAATACTTCCCTAAAGGAAAACTTCTATATTTCACCGACCTCTGCTGGCTTCTAGTAGTTGTCAGACAGAAGTGTAATATTGTGTTATTACGTTATTAATTCATACAGTAATTAATGAATGCATGTTTTTGGGTTTTCAATAAATTACGCATCTGTAAGGTGTTTTGTCACAAATAATTGAATATAGAGATCTAGTTTTAGTTAAATTTTACATTTTAACGCAGATACAACTAAAGCTATAATGGTCCGTGTGCTATGCTGGGGATCCTCTGATTCCTACATTTCTAAATAGACATTGCAAAGTTAGGTCTAGATATAGAACTACATATTTAAAAAAAACCATATCTTAACCATGTTAATAAAGTAAAAAATAACTTAACATTTCTGAAGTGCACAGTGACGTTTCGTAATATTAGTTGCGCCTCATGCGTGAATTGGAAATAAATGAAAATATTTTGTATAATGTTTATTTGATGCCAGGTAAATATTTATGGTTTTAATACAAAACGTCAAATTATTTTTCTAACTCTCCCTAAGTTACATATCGAATAAGTATCATACTATAGGTTATATTTGGTTATTTTATTAATTTTTTAATTTTAATTTTATTTTGGAATTTCTTTTTCATTATACACCTTAGTTAAAGAAAATAGTTTGGTTCCAACCTAAAAGATATTGCAACGCTAATTGTTCAGTCCCAAATCGCGAAAATAATATCACAAAGGACACTTGTCGATTATGACGTTATTCATTTAATTATGCCCAAAACCAGGCATACAATTCTTGAAAAAGCATATTAATACGTGCTCATCGTATTATTATTATTATTATTATTATTATTATTAGATCATTAGTATGGAATTGATCCCAACATGGAGCTTATGTATTGTGCATTAGTATTTGATAGGCTATATATCTTAATTCCTTATAACAATAGCATGTATATATTAATTAATCATTACATAAAATGCAAAATAAAATTTGAAAATACCCACAAAATCAAAACTAGGATGTATAAATGCATTTTTAAAACAACACCTCATGTCTTGCTTTCATTAAAATAAAATGTTTAAAAAGTTGCACGATGGTAATGTACCTATGCTTGCCGACTACTACATGAATGGAGGTATGGTTGTTGCATTTATGTCTAAAATCTAGATGTCGCATTACATTAATGACGCATTAAATAAGTGATTTACAATATTATTCCTTTTTAAGTGAATGCTTATTTTACAGAACGTATCGTTAGCACTATGAGCACCATAGAGACCCAAACTTAAATACGAAGTAAACAAAATAATATTCAATATCACGTATAGTTTGAATAATGTAAGCAGTTGACTAGAATGCAGTACTTGATATATTTACACGCTACTTTGCTCCTGTTTGAGGTAAACAAAAGCACGTGGCCATCATACCACCATTTTACTTGTGCGTAGTCGTCCTATTTCTTATTTGTGATAAGATTATATTAACATAATTGCAATAACAAAATACTTTTTTTTTGTGGGGGTTCATTTAAATACACCTAGAAATAAAACGATCTGATTTTAATAGATAATTGCAATATTTACTGTCAAAATCGTCTACATGTATATACGCTTGTTGAATGTCACTCGATGATAAAACAATCTCAATAAAATCAAATTCGAAATTGGCGCTCAGATACTTACACTCGCAATGGAATGTCAAAATGTTTAAGGAACGATACGAAATCTGATTTTAATTAGATTGATGATAAAACACTTGTTCCGTGATCAACACCAAAACCGTTAATATCTCCGTTTCATGGACTATACCGTTAGAAGAAGAAGAAGAAGAAGAAGAAGAAGAAGGAGGAGGAGGAGGAGGAGGAGGAGGAGGAGGAGGGAGGAGGAGGAGGAGAAGAAGAAGAAGAAGAAGAAGAAGAAGAAAAGAAGAAGAAGAAGAAGAAGAAGAAGAAGAAGAAGAAGAAGAAGAAGAAGAAGAAGAAGAAGGAGGCGCATAAAATCATTATTTAGATTTGTATTATACATCTTCAGTATCTTTTCAATATAATAGTTCCTTAAGAAAAGGCATACAAACACAACTATTGGTGGTCATTTTGGATAGAATTTGAGCTAAAAATGCAAATTACATTCCCTTAATTAGCATATGATCATTGATTTCGTGCTTCCAAAAATCTTGTCACCGCTCCATGGCAAAGTAAAGGAGAAATGCTCAATGGCCCCTAGCGGAAACTTGTTTGTAAATAAGCATACTGGTAGTCCTTAATTTGAGTTACCCTCCGTTTAACAACCAGAAATATTCGTAAATAATCGGAAATACATTCTATGTAATTACCCTGCAAACACACAACGTTATATAACGTTATTATAACGTTGTAATAACGTTGACAAAACGTTGAAATAACGTTATATAACGTTGTGTGTTTGCCCGGTTTAAATGATCGGGAGAATACTTAGAGGATGTTCAAATTGTGAACTTCCGGTCTGTGTATTTGGAAATTAATATCTATAAATTCAGCTCTATCTGAGATATTATTGTAATTAGAGCTACTGTCATTGATTCCAATAACAATGAAATTAGTGATAATGTACGTAGTAGGTTGGATTCATTGTTGTTGATTTTTTTTTTAAATTGTATTTTCGTTTTATCCATTCCCGGATTCTGTGATGGAAGACACAAAGACATCAGGAGTGAGTGAGTGAGTGAGTGAATTATTGTTTTATGTCACAGCGGGAATCTTTCACCCATACATGACGATGAATTAATTAATTATACAATATGAATGGGCTAAAATTGAATG
>JAUTBT010001245.1:0-10769 GCA_032361225.1 Lepetodrilus schrolli | reverse complement strand
GGCCCGACATCAATGTTCGCGAAAGTTACCTTTCTGACGCGATATTGATAGGATGCGATGTCTGTAGAGTGGCAATGTAGTTGTCATCCTTGGTATTGTCATTACCAGCCGGTGCTCGCAGGTTTACTGCAATATTCAGTTTATCCTTAAGTGCAGGATATAGACGATATCTAAAGACACAGGGTTAATAATCTCTTTATTATCTAATGTCAAGCTTAAATACCTCTCTATAAGAAGAAAACATCAACGTGTGAATTGACATTTTATGAGTTATGCGTAGGAATACATGCAGGTCAGTAAATTGTAAATTGCTTCAAGCATTGATAAATACCACAAAGGAAAACAAACAACTTTAAGAATAATTCTTATTACAAATTGTAAACATATATTAACTGCCCTCGATTAGCACATCTAGTTTCTGATCATAATTGTCATTTTGTTTACTATTTCCATTTAGTTATAGTTATTGCTCTGAAGTCCAACGTTCTACCACTGTGCTACCACCTGCCCTGTGCAGGTATAAATAATATGAAATATATCAATGTAAATTGCAGACATGGCAATAATCAAGGAAATCTGCTGATTTATTCCAGGGGTTGATTTATCTGCTCTGGACGTGGCTTGGGGCCTGTAGCCCAGGCTTGTTTTCAGCTGAAATCAAAATTGTCTGTTGCCATGCCTCTAATTAACAGAAGTAATACAAATGGTGATATATTTAATGCATTTTTAAATCACCCACCAGCTGTCTCAGGTGAGATTTTAAAAGTTAACAGTTTGACATGCTGAGCTACAATGTGGATGTTATTCAGGAACTGGTTGCCATTGGTAAAGATGGCGGCTTCTCCAAGATGATGCAGGAGACTCTAGGCCGTCTGTACATCATGTCCGACCCGCGTGCACAGTCACGTGACCCACAGGCACAGCAGTTTCCGCAGATGAGTGTAATTCGTCTGGATGTGTCCAATGCTGGCGAGGCTGTGTATCTGTACAGACGGATACAGTCGCGAAGTCGCTTCCCTTACCACAGACTGGTCATTGACATCGGCGCTCATGATGGACTCATCTCCAGCAACTCCTACAACTTCATTGAGTGGGGATGGAGTGCAATCCTGGTGGAGCCACTCGCATCACAGATAAGCAAAGCCAGAGTGAACATTCAAAGGTGAGATTCTTTTAATACTGGATAATCGGGGCATTACGTGGGCAGGGCTGAGATTGATAATCGGGGCATTACATGGGCAGGGCTGAGATAGTTTATTGGTTGTGCTTCCCAGGAAAACGAAAGCCACATAATTATGTTCTTTTAGAAGATAAAATACAATGTTAATCTTTGAAATTGGCTCTAAATCCCAATTTAAAACAAAGTTATCTATAGGTCAGACATCATTTTACCAATAGTTTTGTTCCCCCTTATTTTAAAACGATGAAAATAATTTACTTTGCATTTTTAGCTCCACATTTAGTACAGGGCGGGTGGTAGAATGTTTGGACTTGGTCAAATCCCACCCCGGGGGCCCATCCTCCATGTTCACAACAGTTACCTTTCTCACACAATATTGATAGGATCATCTGTAGAGAGGCAATGCAGTCAGGACCAGTTCCGGCTTTCCTCCTGCCATAAACTGACAATTTATGATAAAAGTGAACGAATCTTGAAAGCGTCTCTAAACCCCAATTTCTTTTTAAAATTCAAAAATCAACATTTAGTAGAAATTATAACAGTCGTTGATGTTTGTGGTTTCTTTCTGTATGTTTCCAGACAACTGGACCAGTACAGTGATGGCAACCAGACAGCCACGTTCGTGAAAGCAGTATTGTCAAACAAGGATGGATTTGTGGACTTTGTGGTGAAGCCTGGCACTCCCATGGAGAGTCACATCCTGAAAGATTTCCAATACGAGCAGATGAAAGACAAGCACAAGAACCCCATGATTGTTAAAGTACAGAGCTTGACTGTAGGCACATTTTCAAGGACATACAAAGTGCCAAAAAACTTTGGAATTTTGTCGGTGGATGCAGAGGGAGCAGGTGATATTGTGAGTTTGTATGTGGAAGCAGTATTTGCAGTTGAACATCAATATGGTGAGATCGTCTGCACATAGTTATAGTTATTTTATGAAAGTTATTTTATGAAAGTCAGATTAAGATATATTAGTTATTTTGTAGCTTTTCTGTAGTAGGTGTTAAACAGTTCTTAAACAAAAGTGTAAAAGTAATGTCTCTAGGTAGATGTCTGGTGAAGATGGGCAAGGGTTAATTTGTATGTGGTTCTGGTGAAGATGAGTGAGATTGTTTGTTTGTTTGTTTGTGAATGTCAGATTAAGATGAGTGAGATGGTTGGTTTGTTGGTATTTGGTGAGAATGGTGTGACCCAGAAGACCCAGATTTATGTTGTCTTCAATTAACATAAGTAAAGATGATGCTTTGTCTCCGCAGATTCTTCACCAGTGGATGGACCTGGGGTTCCGGCCGGCATTCATTGTGTACGAGCAGCTGCACAATCGAGAGGCCATTGAGAAGACAATGGAGTATCTGGAGACTAAGGACTACCACTACATGACAAAACTAGGCTGGAACTACCTGTTTGAACACATTCCTCAGAACAGCTAGCTAATGACTCACCCCCAGACAACTAGGCTGGAACTACCTGTTTGAACACATTCCTCAGAACAGCTAGCTGATGACTCACCCCCAGACAACTAGGCTGGAACTACCTGTTTGAACACATTCCTCAGAACAACTAGCTAATGACTCTCCCCCAGGACAACTAGGCTGGAACTACCTGTTTGAACACATCCCTCAGGACAGCTAGCTGATGACTCTCCCCCAGGACAACTGGACGACGGGACACACGTGCCAACAATATGTAAACAGACTCGGACAGAATATCCAAGTCATAATGGAACATTTTTACCTGACCAAGATGTGAATGTGGCTGAGAGTAAATGTCACTGAGTGTGGCTAAGAGTGAATGTGGCTGAGAATTAATGTGGCTGAGAGTGAATGTGGCTATATATTTCTATATATGGAATGTTATTTCACACTTCACTGTTTTATACATATTTTTTCTTTTTAGCTCTTTATGACAATATTTGGGGGACATGTGAATATGCAATTCCTGTATTTAGCTCTATTTAAATACACCTGTCCCCAAGGCTTCAAAACCTTTTTAAGATTTCGTGCTCAACTCAACTTCATAAAGGAGAGAACAAAATTGAGTTGAACATTAAACTCTACTGAAAACGGTTTTGCAACCCTGGGGCCAGTTATTGCATTTGTTATATTTTGGAGATTATTCAATATACGTGGTGGATATCTACTGTGTAATAACGATTCCATAATCAACAGCGTTGATTACGTCTTTTTGTGTTTCTCGTGCTTAGGTGAAATGTACATGTTTTCGACTGCTATTTTACCCTCTTGATAATGCTGTTTATTGGCAGTTTTCAATGGTTTATTACATTAAAATGATTATATTGAATAATTACAATAGCCAACTCGATACAAGTGGTTACGGAATATATGTCCCTCATGAAATTAATGTTCAAAGTTTCTTGCTAAAGCTCGGAACATTAATTTTACTCCAGACATATTTTCCGTAATCACATGTATCTCGTGGGTTATTCTCTAATTTCCTTACATGTATATTTCAGATAAATGCAATTCTTTGCATCCACGATATATATCTACATACTCACTGATCTGTATTGTTTTCATCTCGATGTCTATTTTACATGCACACATGTCTATGTTACGTTTGCCAGTTCCAGGCTTTTATCGATACATGTTTTAAATCAAACAAATTTTATCTTGATTGTCAAGACTGATGTATGGGGATCTTTCCTAGGTCTGTATTTAATATGGATCTTTCCCAGGTCTCTTTTTAATCTGGAGCTTTGTGAAGGTTATAAACCAAATCCCTCCTTGATTTGAAATGGTTGTATTGCTTATTTTAGTAGTAGTGCTCACATACATGAATACAACTTTAATACCCATGATTTTATTCAATTTCCTCTATAACATGTATAACCATATGGTATCTTCCACCTACCATAATTACCCTAATAATTTAAACTTTCTATAGTTCAAATACATAAATTAATTGCCGAAAATAAAACAATTCTGACCCTAAAAAATATGAACATGACCATGTATTTTCAATTTGTAATTTTCAAACTATTCGAAGTCATTTAAAAAAATATTAACAAAATGGTGGCATCAACAAAGGCCTGTTGTTTCTTATCTACAAATTTATTAATGTTGGAATGACTGGTTCTAATTGTACTCAGTTTTTAATGCCACCCCTCAACATGATTTGTAGTTCTAGTGCTATTTGTATCGAAAATGTTTCAGATTTTTCTGCCAGGAGATTCAATCTTTGGCGACATAATCTGCAAACCTTAAAGGCATACAGATTAAGTTGTCATTTTGGACCGAATTAGAGTTTAAAATGCAAGTTACATGCACTTCGCATACACATAATGGCTTTTGTTCCTCGCTGGTAATCTTCCATTGCAGTTTACATTTCCGGGAAAAAACGGAATAATCATTTGGTAATGTACTATAATATCTCAATTTTCTATAGTCTAATAGACTAAGGTGATTAGCTCGCTTCATTGAACACGGTCAAAATAACCTTTCACGACTATTGGTACCAATAAAGCTAACTATATAATTTTTTAAATAACAAAATATGAAAATATTGAAAACCAGTGGGATATGCGGAAAATGTAGCTGGTTACCCAATATACTTGTATATACACATCAAATGTACATACATTCATGTAAAAATACGTTTGACCATGAAACATGTAAACAAAGCCATGATTGTATGCCTTTAAAATTTGTGGATCTACTTTTGAGACAACGACTATAAGGCCTGAAGCATTCAGTTGTGTCAGTAATTAACAACTTCCTAATCCCGAGGGCACAGTGAGGCTAAACCGATTTTGCACTGCATGGTTGAACAATAACTGCAAGTTGCATTGCCAGAGCCTCTGCTTTGTATCTGGATTCCAGATGTACTGGGAGTCGATGTTATGGGAGTCCTACTGGCATAGGACACACTCTTCTTGCTGGCACATGACATAGCTATATTTCTCTCTCTCTCTATCTCTCTCTCTCTCTCTCTCTCTTTCTCTCTTTCTCTCTCTTTCTTCTTCTTCTTGAAACGTTCTTACGATCATACGATAATCTTAGATTCATATTGTAGGGCTATGGAAATGTTACGCACGTTCTTAGGCTAAGAAGATCGTAAGAACATTTTGAGAACAACAAAAAGTTTATATCTGTGTTTAGAACATGCCACCGGTGTGGAGACTAGAGGACTACCGTACGAAATGGTAACACTAACATATTGACTCCACCCTTAGCAATGCAAATGGTGTGTACAATACTATCACGTGATTATACTACCATAAAAGGCTTATATGTATAGGGCAAACTTGGCAGAATCGAGTTTTAACATTAACACAGGATATCTCGAACAATCGAGTTAATAAGGAGATGTCTGGGAAATAACATAGGTTAAAGCTTTTCAATAGCTTCTTATATTATAGAGCATAACACCAATCATTAGAATTGACATTCAAACAGGCTGTATTTTCATATTCCGGGACTTAATGTGTGTAGTTAAATAGTCGACGTGGCAGTGTTATCAAAAAGTGCTATGAAGCATATCTAAAGCATTTCCGCATTACTAGTATTCGTTGACAAATTACAACCAAGTTTATATGTAAGATTATATATAATGAGCTCCATATATGTCGGTAAACTATCAGCTGGTTCCTCGATATAACATGTTTTGATTCAATATGTCTGATGCGAGCATGTTCAACTATCGGTCATAATCAGCTGATTATAACTGTTGACGCATGAGCTATATTGGTTCAAGCCCAGATCATCACACCGTTAGGCCTACGTATCCCGTGCAACTCAATATGAAACACGCACAAACACTACTTAGTTTGGTATGTAGATCGCTTGCCTAAAGGTGTTAAGATAAAACTGCATGTCATCTTTAATTTTACATAAAGGTCATCTAAACACATTCACGCACGAAGCCATATTAGGTCATACCACGTGACACCGTGGCAATCCTACTACTCCAACGCTGGTTTTAATCGCCATCGGCTTTGAAATCAGATTATGCTTCGGATTAAATCGTTCGAGGTTGTTTTTTATGTCCGCTTCTAAGACTCGTCCGAGGGACGAAATGCTTGTATGGCCTACAAAGAACAATCTTAGATCATTATTGATTTGGTTGACAGAGTTTGGCAGTATTCCATTTAACTGATTACGTTATTAATGAACATTTGCATTCTGGTCTAACACTGGTCATACTGTAGCTACATGTAAAACACCAATTTAATATTGCAGTCAGTGTGTAATAGGTTAAGTAATGAATGAGCATTTACACCGGCAATAATAATAATAATAATAATAATATGTGCATGTACGCATGTGTATGTGTGTCGTGTGTGTGTGTGTGTGTGTGTGTGTGTGTATGTGTGTGTGTGCACGTAGCAAGAATTGGTCCCTATAGCTACAATCTTTAAAGCTTATGTGTTATTCATACCATCAACCGTAGACTATAGAATGAGCAATCAAATTAAATTAGGCAGTGTGACGCTGAATCAAGTTTTTAATCTAGTATTCCTATATGGGGCAAGACAAGATTGTATTTTACTCACTAAACTCCGATATTCCGTTAGTCCAATTTTGACAAATCGTTATTCAAGGGACTATATGATATTGCTTGTATTGAATTCAAGTCCTTGTGGTAATCCTTGTGAAAATTTACTTGAATGTCAGAAATACAGTACATATTGTGAAAACATGCTAGGAAATATTAAAACAAATAAATTACACAACATAATGTACATAACAATACTAATCTGTTGTTAAATGGCTGTTCAGATTTACATGTCGGCTAGGCCTATCTGAAAATGAAACTATGGAGTTAGTACAATTGTACATTAAACAAACAACACGATTTACTGAACATGCTTATGTAATTATTTAATTACAATAATAGAATATGTACATTTATCTCTTTCATTCTTAATAATGTTTCTTACTTCTCTTGTCATCTTTTCTTTCCCTTCATTTACTTATTAAAGCTTGTAATCTATTCATTTCGTCTTGAATAAAATATGTGTCATATGTTTTAAACATTACATCTAATGTTTGAACGAGCATGATGAGTTGATAATTATATTTGCTGATTTATTTATGTATAAACAGCAAAAGGTACGTGCATCGCATTGTGTGAAGGACCAGCTATAATTAACACATGAGCTGACTTTTAATATACTGTATATGGTTGATATCATACTGCTGTCCATATGAAGTAGATAGGCCTAGTTGAATGAGTTTATTTAATCAAAGTCAAAGGCCAAACGCTCACAGGATATACAATATATGTAACAAAGTACAAAATATACAAGAATTGTAATATAACAAATGCAGAAATGCACGTATATATCGAGGAACGGTAATTATGCAGATTGAATGCATGAAACACATGTTTGATAAATTAACAATAGTTAATAAAGCTTTATAATGGGGAATTTTCATAGTATGGTGGACTAATATATCGCTGTGGTTATGGTTAAATCAGAGAGTGCATAACATAGTAAAAAGTGACATTCATTTTCTATATTGTCAAATCAATATCTTGTACAATATATGTAAATTCTAACTTCCTCATCAAGTTATGGCAACTACATCTAAACCGTGATAAGGCTTGCCTAAACACCACTAAGATTGAATACATTAAAGATACAAGTCAACATTTAAGAATGATTTATATGTGGAATAACATAACAGTTTATTATAGTATTAACTAGTATTCGATAGACATTTGCATGGTTGGGTATCGCAGTCCAATACACACTGCTTAAATTGTGACAAAAACATAGTTCTGTCACCAACATCCTAAACAATCCAAACATAACCGAAACCAGACCTAAATAAGATATTCTTAACATATGTAACCCATGAGGTTCTATTCTATTATCCAAACAAAATAGAGCATTACGTATGTCTGCTTAGGTAGTATCTATTAGTAAGGTTAGCCCGCCCGGCGCCCTCAGTCAGTTCTCTGATGTATTTATTTATTATCTTTTATCTTACGTAGCTCTCGCAAGTTGTTATCTCCTAAGTCATAAGAGTAAATCTACTTATGGTATAAATCTCTAAATAGTAAGTATTTCACAAAGGTCTCGTACCGCTACACTATAGAATTATTAAATTAACGTTACAAGATATCCGGATTTCATTGACATTAATAGGCTATAATTGACGCCCTTATGACTTTTAAAGGACATCATAATATCATGAAATGTCACAGTAGCCTCACGCATAGTATCGCCGATAAATACCAAACCAGTGATGGTGTCTCGTACTACTCGCAGAGCTTCGTAAAGTGACGCCCTGCAGATTAGTCCCAGTCGTGATAAAGTATCCGGGTTCGTAATGTGCCTCAACACGGGTCACATGATCAAAATAATGTCAAGATGGCGACAACAGTCGAAGTGAAGAAATGTTTGTGGCATGCATTTAATACGCTAGATGCACATCAAACAGGAATTGTCCAAAAGTCGAGACTCAAGGTTTGTTATTTAGAATATCTCCATTAACCCATGTATCACTCGAACTTATATGATATGCATTACTGACTGTACACAACTTTATCAGCAGTCAGCAACAAGTCCGGAATTGAGGCCCTGTGTAGGTTATTTTGTTTGACCACCTTGTGAGAGATTGGTACATCTTTAGCTGCTGCATGTACATGTGTACATAATTATTATAGTTACTGCCTGCATTCAGAAAGTGACAAGCTGCTGGGATGCTCTTCTTGTTCAAGTCCCCCCGATATATGAATGCGAAGGATGAATATGCAAATATGATATTAAAAAGTAAATATTCATTTATTGTTTTGTATTTTTCTAAAGCAAGCAAATTTATATGGAATATCAATAAAATACTATTTGTCTAGAAATCCCCAATAATTTTGGATGACCATGCAGTATTGATGTACTTGAAAACTTCAATGTGTATCATATATTATTAATTTATATAGTTGTAGCCTGTAGATATCATGTTTATGGCCAGGTAGAAATTACACTACCCAACCATAAACATGGTCTAATATGGTTGGTGCTGATTGGCTGGGTAATTATAAACATGATTTGATTGGCTGCCACGATTGGCTGGAAATAATTTTCAACAGGAACTACTTTGCCATATTTCATTCTAGTATTTATTAACATGTCACGTTAACTCAATGCTATTCATCTTTAATTGAATGCTCATGAACGTTATGTCTCGTTGCTTATTGAATAGCATGTTGCATTCTTCATTATCAGCTTCAATACTGATTAGTTAATTAATCCAGTGTTGGAAATAAAAAGCCGTCCCGGGAGCCAGAGGCCGACACTTCTTGACCCGGATGTGCATCGTTCTATAGATGCTCACTCGGTGGTCCTATTCTGTGTTTCACTGGCGAATAAAACGGTTAAAATAATAAGAAACAATAATTTATTCAGTGAACGAACCCAGTTTTTGTATTTAATTTTTTATTTTTTTTGCTGCAAATGTCAGCGGAAATTAAATTGAGTCTCATCATGCATGCGCGGAAGTTGTTGTGTTTATGTTTCCCACATGTGCTCTTGAATGATTGAATCTCCATTTGTAACCAATCGGCGATTCATTGTGGAAATGATGTCTCTTTTTTTACACAAGCATCATGCATAAATGATCAACTATATATACTTTATTTAAGGGATAGAGTATAGTATACCCCTACCATATAGTGTACTAAAGTATAGTTTTACCCTGAACTTTAATTTTATTTTATATACACTATGTTTTATATAGAGGTAGACCACTCTATTCCTATTCTAACATTGCAAACATTTGTAGAAAAAAAAGAAGCATTTTTACAATTCATCAAATGTCCGCTTACGAATACATAAACTGGGCCCAGTAACTGGTAATCCATAATATACGTGAAAGAATGTTGAAAGCGGTTCTAAACCCCAATTAAAAAAAATATATAAAAAAAAAGTTAATGTAACTTATCACTATCATTCACAGTTTAATGTAAATAACTTGTTCCCAAAGTTTTAGACAATTAACGTTACAATCTAATATATACTAGTATGTCAATATTCTCCCAACTAAAACATGTCCGTTGTCATATATCTTTTATTCATTCATGTCAAATGCAGTCGCCATTTATTGTCCAAACTTTTAATACTGATTATATCTTGACTAGCCACTAGCAGCACAGTAAAGGGACTGACTAGCCATTGACAGCACAGTAAAGGGACTGACTAGCCACTGACAGCATAGTAAAGGAACTGACTAGCCACTGGCAGCACAGTAAAGGGACTGACTAGCCACTGACAGCATAGTAAAAGGACTGACTAGCCACTGGCAGCATAGTAAAGGAACTGACTAGCCACTGGCAGCATAGTAAAGGAACTGACTAGCCACTGACAGCATAGTAAAGGGACTTACTAGCCACTGACAGCACAGTAAAGGGACTGACTAGCCACTGACAGCACATTAAAGGGACTGACTAGCCACTGACAGCATAGTAAAAGGACTGACTAGCCACTGGCAGCACAGTAAAGGAACTGACTAGCCACTGACAGCACAGTAAAAGGACTGACTAGCCACTGACAGCACAGTAAAGGGACTGACTAGCCACTGACAGCATAGTAAAAGGACTGACTAGCCACTGGCAGCATAGTAAAGGA
>JAUTBT010001244.1:0-10769 GCA_032361225.1 Lepetodrilus schrolli | reverse complement strand
ACCAAGTATGGAGAAGAAGATTGTTAGCCTACCAAGTATGGAGAAGAAGATTGTTAGCCTACCAAGTATGGAGAAGAAGATTGTTAGCCTACCAAGTATGGAGAAGATGAGCATGAAGAAGAGGAGTAGGAATATCATGTCCAGGATGGGAGGAAGAGACTGCAGGACTTGTCTGGTAATCCTGGAAACAAAGATGGTGGCAAGTAGAGTGTCGCATCACACATGGACAACATATACAAAAGCTACAGTGGTGAAACAGAGGACCGTGCCGATCCTGGGATTTGAACCCTAGTTGCTGGATTATGAGTTCAACGCTCTACCGACTGAGATAAAGGGGTAATCCCACTGGCAGAGAACAGTAGGTGCATATTGTATCCCACCTGGCTACATTCTCCCCCTCCACATGGGGATTCGTCCTCGAGTTACTAATCCAGTCACTTCTGATACAATAATACACATCAAGAAGGGGAATAATACACATACCTTCGAACACTCCTGCAGTAATGCGAGTGAATGAGAAAGAGAGGTCGGAGAGCTCGAGTGACCCGGAAGTGATTCGTCTGTCTGACCAACACGACAATAGCTTCTATCAGCATGATTAGCAGACTTCCTGTCTAAAATAGATATAGATTATCAAGAACAATTAAATTTAGTACTATCTTTAGTTGTTTTAAATAAATAAATTACATATCTAAGTCGAAAATAATGGGTAGGAAAACCCGAAATGAACATATATTAAATTGTATCCTATTATGATTACAATGCTGCGTGTGTGTGTGTGTGTGTGCGTGCGTGTGTGTGCGTGTGTGTGTGTGTGCGTGTGTGTGCGTGCGTGTGTGTGTGCGTGCGTGCGTGTGTGTGTGTGTGTGCGTGCGTGTGTGTAAATTAAGCAATCTAATAATGTAGGTCTACTATTTCATTGTTACTTGTATTTATCTATCATGTAATTAGCTTGAGAACATATTTCCTGTCGATGAATCCCACTCATTTCTTCTCATCTAATCTTGTTAACCTTGATAAACAGGAAGTCTACTCGCAATGCCTGAGGCCATGTGTTGCTCTAGTCATTGCTAATTACTGGACATTATCCTATTTTAATTGGTCTTTGCAACTACTTGCAATCGCAGTTGCCGATGTGCACATTATAGTAGTATTTTTGTTAATTACGTGAGTGAATATTTAAAAAAGAAGAAGAATAATTCTCCATTTTCTTTGCAATTGCACATAATTTAATTATCGCGAATATGTCAATTTTAGCATTTGCGCAAAATTTGTGTTTGTGAAATATGAGTGTTTTACAGAACATACTATATGCAGCTGATATAATGTATCTGTGAATACCTTGATGACTGTCCTCTTGTGTTTGAGACAAGTTCTCCAGCCAAGCCACTTCAGTCTAATTCCCAGGTCCAGGGACAGGATGAGCAGACCTAACAGTTCTAGAGACCCGTGGACCTGTAACACAATACGTTACAGACCTGATCAGGTCCAGAGACAAGGAAACCAAGCAGTTCAATGACTATAACAGGATAAGCAGACTTTAATAATAGTTCTAATTAAACATATCAAACTATAACACATCAAAAACAATTTTCATCCAGTTATAGATTTCCAATCGTCTTGGATACTATGCAGTATGAATAACGGGGCGGGTGGTAGCACAGTGGTAGAACAGTTGGGATTCGGAGCCAAATGTTCCAGGTTCAAATCCCGCCCCGGGCGCCCGGCATCAATGTTCGCACAAGTTACATTTCTGACGCGATATTGATAGGATGCGATGTCTGTAGAGTGGCAATGCAGTTATCATCCTTGGTCTTGTCAGTACCAGCCGATGCTCGCAGGTTTACTGCAATATTCAGCGCTACGGATGTTGCGGGTTTCCTCCTGCCGTAAACTGACATGTCGTGATATAATCTTGAAAGCGACTTAAAACCCCAATAATAAAAAAATAAAAATAAAAAAAAATAAAAGTGACTTTAATAATAGTTCTAATTAAACGTATCAAACTATTACACATCAAAAACATTTTTCATCCAGTTATAGATTTCCAATGGATACTATGCAGTATGAATAACAACTGTTGACATTGTTACTGAAGGAGGATGGAGCACGTGATTAACTGTTGGCTTTGAATTATTTTTAGCGCTGCTTTCAAGATGATTTCACACATATCATGGCTTGTCAGTTTAGCGGGCTGAAAGCAATGACGGGAACTGACAAACCAAAGATAACTGTGCAGACAGTACATCTCAATGTAACTTCTGCAAACATTAACTTTGGCCCCTCATGGAATACAAGAATGAGTGGGAAATGAGGAAGTCAGTGGAAAACCAGCTCGGGGTATGGAGGTTGCAGGGCTCAAACCATATCCAATACTATTAAATCAGCCGATTTCCGTAGTTCCGCGGAAAATCACCATGCCTGGGTGAGTGAGTGATTTATTGTTTTACGTCTCGTAAAGCGGGAATCTTTCACCCATACGTGACGATGAATTAACCATGCCTGGGAAGTAAAGCGAAAATATGACTGACCCCGACTGGCAGACTGAGGTACGACACGGCCGGCCGCTCGCACATTGCAAGTAGCAGCACCAGCATAGCCGCGGAGAAGTCCAGTGCATGGAACCACTTGTTGTGGGCGACCTCGTATGCGGGCAGGGCGTCGTGGGAACGTGGGTGGGTGTAGAACTTGTCATTGTTCTCGCCCTCCTGAAGGAAGATGGCCGCCTCCTGGTAGTTGAGCTGCCATCGCTTGCGCCGGTTTATGTCCCGTACCTCTCCGTCAACCTCCTCATAGGAGGTGGGGATGTCGAAAGCCATGTTTCCTGACTCATTGGCGATGTCAAGTTCAGGGTCATCTGGATAAGAGGTCAAGTAACAAATAAAAACAACAATTTAACAAATATAAACTAATCGTCATGAGACAAAAAATTACAAAATACAATCATCCTGATCATGAAAATTAGCCAAACATAACAAACAATCTAATTCTTCATTGATTTCATTTACAGCTTAATGTTTCTGCAGAAATATTTCACCAATATGCTACATACCTAACAACAATCAATACAAGAACATGCTACATACCTAACAACAATCAATACAAGAACATGCTACATACCTAACAATCAAAACAAGAACATGCTACATACCTAACAACAATCAAAACAAGAACATCTTTCTTATTGATCATATAAATAAAGTTCTGCCAATGACATCACACATACAATCACAAACTTCTGCACAATTGGACAATCACTCTCAATAGGTCAATTCCAGTTACCATAAGATAAGGAATAATAAATGAATTTAAAACAACTCTACCTAGCAACACCGCATGATAAATCACAGAACACTGGCCACACAGCTGATCAGATGATGACTGGTGGTTATTATATCAAATTACGGTCTTATCAGTCACAGGCAGAAAGAGGATATCTTAACGTTCATCTACACGTGTTGTTAACTGATAGCTCAGTCTATAATACTGTTTACATATCTGTTGTCAGCTAATCGGTGGGCTTATAATACTGATGATAGACAGCAAATTGCAATGGAATCCATGCACTTTACGTGTGTGAACAAACATGTTTAACGAATTACAAACTTTTAACTATGTCCCAGCTGATGTACTCACTAGGGCTGGATCAATATATCCATGTTTGCCACATGTACAATATACTGGTACAGGGCAATATATGTATCAGTGTATTCACAGGACGCCAACCTTTGTAATTTTAACAATTAGTGAATACCAAAATGCTATGTCCCATAACGCCAACCTCCAGTTTACTCTAGGTATTAATCACTTGGAGTAAAAGTGATTGTTATGCATAAACATAACTTAGCTTGTTAATAAATAAATATATATATATATATATATATATTTATCTAAAACATATTTTTTTTCTTTCTAGGAGTAGGACAGAATTCATCAAACATTTTTCTTCTTCTTTGTCTTCAATATCTGACACCTATGATTAACTGACGACAAGAATCCAGAGTCGCGTAAAACCAACCTGTTAATCCTCTAATATAACATGTATAATGAGAGGTAGGTGTCCCATGCATAAACGTACGTATCAATACGAAAGTAATGCCCTTTAACTATTATTTAGTATATTTTGTATATAGTGAATGAGTGAGTGAATTATTGTTTTTCGTCACAGCGGGAATCTTTCACCCATATGCAACGATGAATGAATTAATTATGCAATATGAATGGGTTAAAATGAAACGCAGCCGGAAAAACATGCCAAAAAAGGTTTGATTAAAAGTGATGAATGATGAAATGGAATTGGAATAAATAGTGGGAATACAATAGAATTAAGCATGCAATGGTGAAATTAAAAGTTATGATACTTAGCGTACAGTATTAAGTATCTATTTATGTACGAGCATTGCATTAACCACTTCTGGCTTTATGTTCAGTGTGTAGACTTTATGTTCAGTGTGTAGACTTTATGTTCAATGTGTAGACTTTATACTCAGTGTGTAGATTTTATACTCAAGTGTGAAGACTTTATACGCAGTGTGTAGACTTTATGTTCAATGTGTAGACTTTATACTCAGTGTGTAGACTTTATGTTCAGTATGTAGACTTTATGTTCAGTATGTAGACTTTATGTTAAGAGTGTAGACTTTATATTCAGTATGTAGACTTTATGTTCAGTGTGTAGACTATATGTTCAGTGTGTAGACTTTATACTCAGTGTGTAGACTTTATACTCAGTGTGTAGACTTTATGTTCAGTGTGTAGACTTTATGTTAAGTGTATAGACTTTATGTTCAGTGTGTAGACTTTATGTTCAGTATGTAGACTTTATGTTCAGTATGTAGACTTTATGTTCAGTATGTAGACTTTAATGTAGACTTTATGTTCAGTATGTAGACTTTATGTTCAGTATGTAGACTTTATGTTCAGTATGTATACTTTATGTTCAGTATGTATACTTTATGTTCAGTATGTAGACTGTATACTTAGTGTACTCATGATACTCTTTATTGCAAAATTATGTAATCGTAGTCACTATTTTCTTAATTAACCCTCTCCCTGCTGGATTAGACACAGCCACAGCTATTTAGGACATCTCCAGTTGCCTTCAGCATGGAGAGGGTTAAAGTAGAACATAGCTGCTTGAATTAGGAAACGGATCCTGTTTTTTCATTGATCATTACTGGTAACTGAAGTTTGAAGTTTGAAGTGACTAAAGTATTAATTTGTAGATAATAATGTTATATGCGTATTGTAATTGCATATCATGTATCGGCCAGCCATATTACAATACAGTGCACTCTGGAAATACTAGCACCCATTGGGACAAAGAAAATAACCTTTCGATAAAACACCTCTATCTCACCAAATGTATGTGTTCTAGGTGTCAGCATTTAGTTGGGAACGATTTAATTAATAGGAATGCAATCCATCAAAATTAATTGTAAATTTAATTTAACTGATTCTGCTTTTCATCACAATAAACTGTCTTTCGTTTGAGAATTAACACTGGTCAATCATGACCTGTGCTGCGAAGCTCTGACTGTCATATCGGCATCAGGCTGGATTGACGGCAGAGGGACAGGTCCATTGAAACTGGGGCAGACACAATTGGCAGACTGTACAATCGGCGTAAGTGAAAAATACAGCATGCGTAAGTGAAAAATACAGCATGCATTCACAGTTACATATGTATAGTTTGATAGTGTCCATTCATCTATCTAAAATGCACTTACTTGTAACTGTTGTAGTTAGAGCAATGTTGGGTGGGACTCCTGAAGATGACATAGGTATCAACGTTCAGTGCTTTCAAGGATAAGGGTAAGCCGTAACAAGTAGGGTCAAATAATGAAATTAATGTACATTGAGTATGACATTGTATCTACTGAATATTCATAAAGCACCCCAACACAGTGAGGTTGAGACGTCAAATCTACTGAATAAGGGGTGTACAGTAAAGTACATGCAAGTTGTTTTGTATTCTCTCTAGATATAGTATTATTTACCAAATCCAATGTTGTAGTGCTCTTGGATATGAATTATTGCATTACATAGTCCAAGGACTGGTGTAATAAATTTATTTTGTTTGTTTGTTTGTTTGTTTTTTTAAATTGTGAAAAAAATGTGATTTTAAAAAATGAGCTTTCAAAATTCTTTCACTTATATCACGGTTGTCAGGTTTTGCAACATGTTTTGGAAAGCTGTTTTGGAAATTTGGAAAGCTGTTTTGGAAAGCTGCTGTGAAATTAATGTGTGTGACAGCATATGTTCTTGTATGATTATAATTATGAATACTCTGTGAACAACTTAGAATAACAGTTTTGACAATACACCTTCAAGGTAAAGTTGTAGAACTCACAATTCAACAACTACTGCGATAATAGGGGAGTACAATCAGTGTTGGAAATTCCCTAAAAATGTGTGTGTGTGTGTGTTTATAGGAGGAATGAATATGTTGAAAAAATACAAAAAACTGTGCTTGTTCACTGAATAAATTATGGTTTCTTATTATTTTAAGCGTTTTAATCGCCATGTGAAACACAGAATATCAGAAGGACAACCAAGTGGGCAACTATAGAAAGATGGACGCCCGTGTCAAGACGTGTCAGCCCCAGGCTCCTGGGCCAGCTTTTCTTTCCAACACTGGTACAATCAATATGCCGTTTTAAATTGTAATATGACTGTAATATATCTGTTGATCAAAACGCAAGACCAACCAGTGCTCGATAAAATCAATTAACTCTCTCCATGTTGGAGGCAACCGGAGATGCCATAACGAGCAGGGAGAGGGTTAATTGGAACAACACTACATCACGACCTTGACACGTGGGTGTGTCTTATGAATATTTAGTATATATACGTCATACTCATTGTGATGTTTTTTTCCGTTTTCGACCCTCACCTATTGCGGTTTTCCCGTACACAGTTTTCAAGATATTTTGGACATGAGCGAGTGTCCGGCCAATCAGAGTGCACATACAGATGCCGTTGCATGTATCTATGTGCAACCGCATCTGTATTTTGCGCTCTGATTTCTTGGATTCTCGCTTCAAAAATAGCTTTACAACACTGAATGTGGATACCTATATGTCGTACTATCAGTCTACTATTATTCTACCTACAACAGTAGTAATTGCATTTTAGACAGATGAATGAACATGATAATACTATACCAACGAATCCTCAAATGCATGCCATATTTTTCATTTACAATGATTGCACGGTCAGTCGACTGTGATCTGTGCCCATAATTAGAAGTCCTGTCCCTCTGCCATCAATATAACCACTGACGGTAGCTGCAGTTATGTAGCTAAAAAGTGCCCGTTTACAATTTTGCTATCTTTATGGATACCTTTAGCTACAGAGGATTGCAGTAATATGCATCAACAAAAGTACACACCAGAAGAACCTAACATTGCATAGATACTTAGCCAGTAGGACGAGGAAAACAACAGTGCTTTAAACTGAGAAAACTTTTACAAAAACAAAACACCTGTGATTGTGAAAGGTATCGCTGTACAACCGCTTGAGCGTAGTTATTATCTGAAGATAACAATTTGGTGGTCGCAATGGAAGCAAACTACGTTAGTGTCTGATGCTTTATCTAAAAAGCAACGCAGTATTGAACTTCTAATGACTAAACACTGAAATTGAAAACAACCAAGTCTACGATCAGCTGGCCAAAGTTGGAGATCAACAATCCACACAAATTATCTCCTGTCATCTATATACAAACGAAGCAATCTAAAGACAACACATTCGAAGCGTACCAGATAACAAAGATTAACTCACTGATACTGTGCGTCCGTCGTCGTCGTCTTTGATCATTTCGGACGATGAGAGGGCTTTCGAACACCTCCGCCATAGTGGCAGGTTGACCATGAGTTATCGCGCCTTTGATGACGACCTTGAACTTGTACAGTACACTTCCGTTTCAAATATAGTTCCTTGGCAACGTTACTGTACTCTTACAATTAAATGCGGAGGAGTATATACTCTGTATTTATAAATATCAAAGTAAATTAATTTGTTATGAATGTTATGCTTCGTAGTATGTTTTCTTTAATAAACAATATCCACTAGAAACAATAATTATGTGCGAACTATTTGTTGCTAGGGAATGATATTTAACAACAGAGTAAGTAAATAGGTCGGAGATTTTGTCTGTGGGATACTGTCGTTGCCAGTCCATTTTTTAGCACATTTAACGAAGACAAAGATGTGACAAAGACGAAAACCAATGAGTGTTGTAAATACTTTCTCTTTTCATGCTTAATGTTATTTAGAAGGTTGTCAAAAAGTTGAAAGAGAGTGTCTAAAAACAATGGCTACTTCAATGACTCTCACGGGTGTGATTGCCCGGTCATCACAAGAGCCAACATTACAAATCAAACTCCAGGCTCATCCACCATCCAAACACCCACCAACTATGGCGCCAAACACATTCAGGAAGCTCAAGATAGATCCTTCCCGGGCTCTGGAGCCTACCAGGAAGAAACTGTCTACCATTGAATCTCAAAGGGTCATGTCAGTAGTTGAAGAAACTATAAAAAGAGTAGAGATTATTACATTGCTTCCGCACATCATGAAGAATCTCGACAGATTCCGTATATCACTAGGCCAGGAACTAGTGGAACTGATCGAGCAACATCGGAGGATCCAGATCAGTTACGAGGAAATCAGGGATCAGTTGGATCGTCAGTTGGCGCGGCGACTGAGGAGCGCAAAGACAGGAACGCAGGGCGACGACACTGCTGGTGAGGATGGCATGGACAGGGAGGATACCCAGGGTGCATCATCCCTCCGCAGGACCAGCGTCTCCAGCATGGACTCCATCTCCAGCATCGACAGCCAGACAGAGAACACCATGAGGAACCTGACGTTCGTAGCTCAACAGCTCAGTCACTCATGTAAGAATATCTTACGAGCATTCAGTAAGAATCCCGCGACCATAAACACCATTACTGCCGAGTTCAAGAGCAGACAGGAGGATTGTAAAGAACTGTGCATAGACTTGCATGAGTTGAAGGACATTCTTCTGAACAAGCTTCTGACGACTCCAGAGGAAGAAAAAGAAAGGATGGCGTACTTGGATGAAATTTCCTTGAGAGAAAGAAATAATGCTGTAATTATTGAAAAGCTTGAGACAGAACTACAAGCTGCTGTGGATGATAAGGAGGAAGAGGTATGATTTACAATAATTATGTCAGGGCCAAATAAATTTCAAACTATATTTATTTTATTGATATTTTTCTAATTCTATCCAATAATTTATTCGTTTTCTTTTTTAATTGTGGTTAAGAGCTGCTTTCAAGATTCTTTCATTTATATCACTGCTTGCTATCCAATACTACATCCAGGTATGAGGGTGGAAGTTCATTATTCATTATGTAAATATGGAAATCAGCTTTTTTCAAATCCCAATATGAATGCAGTATGAAAATTCTGTTGTATTTTTGTATTAGCAATCCCAGTTTTGAAATAGTTTATTGAAAACCAAGATTCGTCAAATTTCTGACACAAAATTTAACTTGCAACTTATGACTAAAACATACAAAAGTGTATGTTTTTGCAATAACATTTAATCTCTATGTTATGTATCAATTTTTCAGATCCGCAAAATGAACGATGTCATACGACGTCTGCAAGCAGACTTGCACCAGATTGAGAAGTTCTCGGATGAGCACATCCGTCGTGTGAAGTCAGAGGCAGAGAAGCAGGAAGCTGTAGATGTGAAGAACAGCGAGGGGAAGAGACAAAAGCTACAGCAGGAGATCAACCAGCTGCGCACACAGCTGCAGAACCTGACCATGGAACACAGGGACAGCGAGCAGGAACTCAGGAAGGTCAGGAGATAGTCCTTGCAGTTTAAATAGAGATTAATACATGAGTTAGTGTGTCGTATTGAATTTACGACACAAGGCCCTTCAAAGTTTATATTTTCCAAGCAAGAGCAAGGAAAATGTCTACTTTGAAGGAATGAGTGTTAATTTCTTTATCCAGCAAGTAGGGATATTTATTGCAATTTAAAAATTATATCTTCCTTTTTTTTCAGAAAAAATTCAAGATTGAGACGGAAGTGGAGAATTGGATTCAGAAGTATGATCAAGACATGGGAGAAAGACAAGTAAACATCCTCTTAGTTTTCTTTACTAACTACATTTTTAAAATCAAAGTCTTTTGTGTGTCCCTTCCTAAACTCATTTCCTATGGATCTAGATCTTTCTCTCATAATGTGCCTGTTCTGTGGACCCTGGTGCCCCATGAAATCAAACTGGCTAAAACTCTTGACACAGACACTAATCTTTAGGGCATCTCTGGTTGCCTTCAGCATTGAGAAAGTTAAGACGCATCTTTTCCCCACTATAACTCCCCTAAATTCTTCATCTTTAACTTATGTAGTGCCATGAACATGTGTACGGCATGCAATAGACACATTATAAATCACATTATTATTAACATTTATCAACTAATTATAATTCCTTATTAATATTAAGCTGCATTTCTTTTACCCAATCCCATGGCATTTTTTTTTTATCAATAAACAATGTTTAAACTAAAAAAACAAACTATAATATATATAATACTATGTATCTCTTTCCAAAATAACAGTTACATAATAGGGGCGGGTGGTAGCGCAGTAGTAAAACAGTTGGACTTCGGAGCCAGAGGTTCCAGGTTTAAATCCCGCCCCGGGGGCCCGGCATCAATGATCGCAAAAGTTACCTTTCTGACGCGATATTGATAGGATGCGATGTCTGTAGAGTGGCAATGCA
>JAUTBT010001243.1:0-10770 GCA_032361225.1 Lepetodrilus schrolli | reverse complement strand
CCTGCCCTAAACTGACAAGTCGTGATATAAGTGAAAGAATCTTGAAAGCGACTTAAAACCCCAATTTAAAAAATAAAATAAAATAAAAAACAACTTCCCCAGCTATGCCGTCATACATCAACAGTTGACGTAGAAATTGAAACCGTTCTAATATCAATGTTATCCTACTCTTTGATAAAATTAACAAAAATCGTCGGAAAAGTCTCTGACTTTGGCTACGTTTACCTCGTAGCATAACACTCGGTGGAGATTATTAATATATCTAGCAGATAATATCAAATATAATAAGTCTCTGTCCAATATCACTCTCAATGTGGACCCACTAGCGATAGCAGTAGTTTGCCCTGCCGCAGTCTGAACATCCAAGGGAAGACGAAACTGTCCGTATGTTTTCCTTGGTGTATTCATGCACGCCAAAGTACCACGCCAAAGTACCGCCAAAGTACCACGCCAAAGTACCACGCCAAAGTACCACACCATTGTACCACGCTAGTTAATATCTCACTCTGGCGTCGGTCTGCTCATCACATTACAAATCTTAGTAAATCAGGTTTCATATTAATATCGATTTCGTGACCAGTATTGAAACGTTCGGCATTGCTGAAACTCATCTGAATAAATTACATATCCTCGAGAAAGAAAAAAAATGCTTCTAATAATTAACATATTTGCAAACTCGACTTCAAGTGGACGTTTGTCTCTCCACCTAATCACGCCAACAGTCAACATTGCCGCCAATGTAACCGGCCACGCAATGGTCAGTACACGACACGTCGATAGTTTGCCTGCAGGATTGTAGACTACGTACAGCAAACTGACATTGCAAATAGATCATGCTATAACTTTGTCCGTCTGCAATGTTCCCCAATTTGATGTCTCTGGTGGCTGGATACTTTTACAAGTGTATTGTCAGATGTGCAGGCTAGCCGGACCGCCCAGTGCCATACAGATCGTGGTCAGTACGTCATTGCTGTCAAATAACGTCGCTAATCAGCGTCATCGAGTGGAAGCGTCCACCGGGTATACTAGCCAATGTATTTCATTGTAGTATATAAACTTGTTAGCATCAATGGTAGTACTTGTTTTACCATAATATTATTGTAAATAGCCATCAATCTCTAAATTCATTACCATTTTGTCTTGTGATTACATTCAACTCCAAATGAAAATATCAAACTTTATCAAACTTTCCCTGCGTTTACTAAGTTTTGACAATTATCCACGTGTTCTTACTTTGTAACTTGCAAATCCTTTTTGGACAATGATTATTAGTTCTGATAAATATGTTATATGATAACAAAATTATGTTCTGTTCTGTTCGGTAACTGTATGCGTGTTGGTCAATGGTATGTAGTATGCATACTTATTCGTCAATGGTTGAATGCATACTTCTTAGGCGATGGTAGAATGTATACATTTCAGGTAATGGCAGCAATCTATATTTTAAGTCAATGGTAGCATGTATAATTGTTAGTACATTGGATTAGTATACTTATTATATATTTGTTGTATATATATATATATATATATATATATATATATATATATATATATTCTTAGTCAATTGCAGCTTCCTTAACAATACCGGCATAAAGTCTAGCTGATTTAAATCATGGCTCTTTATTTGCCCCAAATCCATATAAAGTCCGGATAATGATAGCTTGGAGCATTATACGGCATATAAAGCACGACAGAGGGCATAATAAGCCCAGTGAAAGTGGAACAATTTGGGACTACTTTCACTTGAGATAATTTGTAAATATATGTGTCTTGCGTGGGACTCGAAACACGTCAAATAGAATGATTCCATGTATGCTACCGACTGCGCTAACAAGGCTAACGATAAATCATTAATGTTTTTGCACTGAACAATCGGAATTATTATTTGGAATTTGAAATGGAAATGTTTCGTTCTGTATTTCCACATTAGTTGTCCTAATTGTTGATTATAGTGATAACCATGATAATTGGTGCAGTTTGTTTTGATGTAAAATAAATATGCATGCACTCTGGGAAGCCATACTATTTACTGTGTTATTTTCAAACATATATCCAGGGCTCATCTATCTAATATAAAATATATATGACTGATTCATATGAATATAGTTTTGACTATCAAGTAAAGAAACGATGCATCATGTTTCTTGATACAAGTATATTCCCATTAACAGTTCCTGTATCATGAGGCATAAATACCCTCGGAGCCTGGTCTCTCATCGTCGCCAGGCTCGAATAATATCCTCCGTGTTTCGCACCTCGGCTACTATCCGAGCCTGTCGGCGATGAGATACCGTCTCCTCGTGCATTAACTATATAATATAACATTTTATTACCAGACCAAGGTTAAAGATGACAGCGCATTCTTGATGGTCAGATGAGAACGTAAATCTCTGGAAGTGATTCACACAAACCAATAATATGATAGCTGCTTCCAAGTTATGAGTTGTTTACTCTGGAGGCCAAACCCATAACTCTCATCCTGCTAAAGACTAAAGCGTGACCTTGGAAATGTGAGTTCAGCATGTGCCGTCAGCAACTCTGCAATGTGACTCCATATGTACATATCAGATACACGTTAGATACATGTCAGATACACCTCAAGATACACATTAGATACACATCAGATACACGTCAAGTTACATATCATATACATACCAGCTACACAGAAATGCCATATACATATCAGTTATACGTCATGATACACATCAGATACACGTCAAGATATACATCAGATACACGTCAGATACACGTCAAGATATACCTCAGATACACGTCCAGATACACCTCAAGATACATATCACATACACCACATACACGTCAAGATACACCTCACATACACGTCAAAATAAACCTCAAGATACACATCAAATACATATAAGATGTGTATCTTGAGGTTTAATACGTATAAGATATACGTCAAGATGCACATCATATACATGTCAGATACACACAATATACACGTCAGATACACGTCAAGATGCGCACCACATATACGTTAGAAACATACCAGACGCATAGCATAATTACTGATAGGATTGTCTACACGATATGAACGCGACATTACAAACTGGCATGGGAATACCCGCCTACAATCATGTGTTAAACTCCGTGTTAAATCACCGTGCACAGAGACAGCCGGCACCATGGGGAGATTTCTCTGAGTTTAACAACGCTGTGATGGGCAGAACTGTCTCCTAGGACGAAGCTCCGTGTATTCTGTGTGGCCTGATGAACACTCTCGAGCTAGAATATGATGCACTCACATACATTCTATGATACACTCATATACATTCTATGATACACTCACATACATTCTATGATACATTCATATACATTCTATGATACACTCATATACATTCTATGATACACTCACATACATTCTATGATACACTCATATACATTCTATGATACACTCACATACATTCTATGACACATTCATATACATTCTATGATACACTCTCATACATTCTACGATACACTCATATACATTCTATGATTCACTCACATACATTCTATGATATTCATATACATTATATGATACACTCATATACATTCTATGATACATTCATATACATTCTATGATACACTCACACATTCTATGATACGCTCACATACATGCTATGATGCACTCACATACATTCTATGATACGCTCACATATATTCTATGATACGCTCACATACATTCTATGATACGCTCACATATATTCTATGATGCACTCACATACATTATATGATACACTCACATACATTCATGATACACTCATATACATTCTATGATACACTCACATACATTCTATGATGCACTCACATACATTATATGATACACTCACATACATTCATGATACACTCACATACATTCTTTAAAAACGCTGGAACAACTTGGAGTTCCTGATGAGGTTTTAGTCTTCAAACAGGAGAGCGCAATGATGATGAAACTGTTTCCAACAAATTGAGGATAATTTGAGGACAGCACCGATTTTATGCCATGTTTACTGACTTTCAAACGTCCATTTGAATTATTCCTGATACAGTGGTACGGTAATGTCAAACAGTCAGATAATTCTATTATCTCGTCCACTGGAAGGACGAGTGATCAAATGCCATCCCACCGATACCATAAACTATCGCGGGACGCCGCATATGTAATCCCTTGTTGCTAACGTTTACATCGATTTCTTCATGAAACTCGCCATCAGTGTAGATGTATTAACAATGTCGGGGAAACAAACTAGTAAATGATAAATCGGTGCCTGGAACACCTTCGTGCCGCCAGATAGTTTGACAATACATTCCATGCATATAGCACAAATTTGGAAGTATACAGTTGGATAACATTGACGGTATTTACCATTGCACTGTTGTAGTTGACATACGTTTATATAACAAAGCTCTGTATATTGATATAGCACATTCTAGTACTAGTTAACTGTACGTATTTAACACAACACTGTTAGCATTTAGAAACAAAACCACAGTTGTTGTACACGTAATAGTATAAGGCATGTAGGTAGTGGTGTGGCTGCACCGTGATACTAGGTGTATGTACTACAGCGCTGGCATTCTCTAATCAGATACGGTATACCTATTTAATAATAATAATAATAATAATAATAATGGCTATTTACACCGCGCCATATCCACCCACTAGTGCATACTCGTAGCGCTACATAATATATACATGTTAATTTAAAAGCTAAATTACAGTAATATACAGGGATATAGAAGTCAATTGTAATAAAGCCGGAATAAATGGGTCTTAAGAGCAGATTTGAAACGTATTAAGGATGGGGATTGTTTAATGGCATATGGAAGAGAATTCCACAGTGTCGCTGCTACATAACTAAATGCTCGTTTACCGTACATACTAATAGTGTCGAGGTATGGTTAGATGATATATTTAACCATAGCGTCACTTGCAATGTTCAGTGTGTAATATATGTCGTGCACACCTGTCTGACCCCCGGGCTGTCTGGGATAGGCAGTAAAACTGCATCACCTGTCGGGTGGAAATAGTGTGTGTGTGTGTGTGTGTGTATATATATATATCATACAATGGCTGACACAATGTTCCTAAAGACTGTTCGATGAAGACACACACAATGCTCGATATCGATGAACAAGGTAATCGATAAACACTTTTCTGGATATAATCCTATCCAAAGCCCAAAGCTTCAATTACATCTCGTCTTGTAGCATAGACAGACATACATAGCACAACACAGATCAGAGAAGTGGAATGCTTAAACAACCAGAGTAACAATGGTGACGTTAAGTCAATATTTTCAAACGGATCTACGAAATGGGTAAATATTGCTGTATATATACTCAGTGTGAAGTGTTGATATGCTAACCAAAATAACAATATATATGGATGTGTGTGTGTGTGTATGTGTGTGTGTGTGTGTCTGTGAGTGTGTGTGTTCGTGTGTGCGTGCATGCGTGTGTGTGTGCGTGCGTGCGTGTGTGCATGTGTGTGTGTGTGTGTGTGCGTGTGTGTGTGATGTTTTAATTAATACAACATAAGCCCCGGTTGGAAAGAGAAACATATCTGACACAACAATGCAAAGTCAGAAAAATAGTTTGCTTATACGGACTGTTCTCATTGCTTAATATTTCAATATTTTATCTTGCTGTGGCGTATGGAATCACGTCTCGTATGCTCACACAACTATCCGTAATTGTATGGTTTATGGACTGTGTTCCATGAAAGATTCCTTAAATTATGAACACAGATGGGAAGAAGTATTCTTTTGATGATTGTCCTGATATTGGCGTCGGTGTGAATACCTCTGCGAATCTCTTCCTAAGTGCCTCCTAGCCGTGTAGGCCCCACTCTCACAATGGCCGTCCTACACTACACTTGTCCTCAAAACTGTCAGTCATTAAAATAGCATCTTACTACACTATACCCTTATTATATGTGGACAAATTGGCCTTAAAGTGGTTACTGGAACTGGTTGATGGTCTTCATATGTAATGTGTGGGGGCGAAGCGAGTTCAGTCGTATTGCCGCCAATACAGCCGCCAAGAGGCCATCAATCAACTGTAATGAGTGGCATCCTGAATCAGGAAGTGACGTCATAGATTTTGTCAAGGACGCTGTGGAAGAGGAACTATTACGTCAAAGAGTATCCCAATATGCTGTACTAGCTATCATAATACCTGGTCAATGTACACGTACTATTACTGATTCCGATTACCTTTTGTGGAACAATTAGTGTGGAACATCATTCATTGTCGTTCAATTTTCAGAGGACAATTTTTATTATTCATCAATTTCAAAACAGCATCACTAACATGCTTAATAAGACGGAATGGAATAGAATTACACGTGTTTACAACAGAACACAAAACCCCAGTTCACTACTTTGCTGTCGTTCTCTCAGTTGTTTGAGGAGGCAGAAGTGCCAAATCAAATATCACATCCTTGTTAGGAAGTGTCTTGTCCTCCCACGTTTAATGATATGCATAGGCACGCTAATCTGCTTAACAAATCCGATGTCCAGTTTAACCTCGAGATTGGTTGGGGCCATGTACAACTGCCAGCAATGCGTGCTAAGCAGTATATCGGAAGACGATGAGAGGACATTAAAGCAGACAAATGGCCTTGCAGTCACGTATGTGTTTAAAGTGATAGACAAATATTATTAAATAGGCAGCGTTAATGATTGATATGGTGTGTGTATTTTGCCGGCCAGATGGACTTGGAGGCCATAAGGTAATTAATTCCCTGTTGGATTCCTGTGGCCTATGTTTGGCCTGCCAGATGACGAGCATGTGTGGAAACAATGAGCTATCAAAGGGGCTCGCCGTCCAACGTGGGCTTGACTTCCTGCTGCTGAAGGTGAACATACAAGCAACTGAACACCACCCAGAGCATCCTCTTTGTGCACACGTACTCAGCCAGTGAGAGGGGCACGATTGCCGGGAAGTATATACTAAGGATTAAATTGAGTAAATCTTCGGGTAACAGGAATGTAGGTCAATTATTAACGTGTATATTTTAGAAAATTACTATATGCAACGCTGTCCAGTTTGAGTAAAGGAAATACCCTGCATAGCACGATATCCCACATTAAAACGATATCCTACATTAAGACGATATCCTATATTAATACGATATCCTACATTGAGACGATATCCTACATTAAGGCGATATCCTACAATACGACGACATCATGTATCAAGACGATATCCTACATTAAGACGATATCCTGCACTACGACGACATCCTGTACCAAGACGATATCCTACATTAAGACGATATCCTGCACTACGACGACATCCTGTACCAAGACGATATCCTAGATTAATACGATCGACATCCTACATTATGGCGATATCCTACGTTAAGGCGATATCCTGCACTACGACGATATCCTACATTAAGATGATATTCTCCACTACGACGATATCCTACAATACGACCAGCTGCAGCATACAAACATATTGTAAATATCACATATACTGTATATGTATACTACATGTGAGCAAATTCACGTGACGCATATGGGAAGTCTAAATGAACTGAAAATATTCACTACTGATGAAAACTAAAGGTGTCTAACCTGTTTATTGCCGGGTTTACAAATGCTTACTAATAAAATGGTTGAAATTGAGTTAGATAACCTCTTGAGGCAACAGCGTATTTTATTTCTTTTGTAATCAGTGTTTATTGCAAAGTTGCATGTTCTATGCCTGTCTTAACCCTCTCCGTGCTAAAGGCAACCGGAGATGTCCTAGAGAGATGTGCCTGTGCCTAATCCAGCAGGGAGAGGGTTAAACCAATACTTGCTGTCTAACTTCCCTAAGTGCTTCAAACTGTATTTGTAATGTATTATTTATTTTTAAAAGATTTTTTTTCTTCACTTAGACGAATTTTAATGCACAAGTCACGCTATGTGAAATGAGTTGAAAGATACACAAAAACAATATGAGCGTCCCCTTCCTCTGTACTGAGTCCTCGTCAGAACAGACATTTTCCATTATATACTATTTTATTTTAACAGAAAGAAACATTTAACATTTCCTAACAGAATTGGAATTTGGGTATTAGAATATTTGCCTTCCTAAATGTGTGTGCATCCCGAACACCAGATCAACGTCTTCATTCCAATACAGTCATATGTTGCTAATAATTTCATGTATTCCATCGGGTATTTGGTGGGACGTGATCACTGATGGACTTCAGGCTGAGAATATACTACGTCATCTTTGCACGAACCTAGACAGCCGAGTGACGCAAATTTCCACACTAATAAGTATAACTTGATACATAGTTCTTAAAATATTGATACAAAGAGTAGATCCATTTAATCAATATTACATTTACAGTTTTTCTAGTCAGCGCACAAGCTTTTCAGGATGACCATATTTCTAGGAATGTGTCCTTGTGTCCACATGTACTGGCTGTGTAAATGTAAATGCAAATATGTCTATATATGGGTGTACAAATATGTCTATTTATGGGTGTACAAATATGTCTATATATGGGTGTACAAATATGTCTACAAATATGTCTATATATGGGTGTACAAATATGTCTTCTATATGTGGGTGTACATATCTCATTGCACTCATTAATATCTACATGTGTGGGAATAACAGTAAACAGCAAGTCTGCGAATCTGGGCGTTAGAGTTTGGCATTGTCATTGAGATGGTAATCTGAAATCATCTGCTCGAAGCATGTGGGATCTGATAGACTAGTGGAGTCCATTGAGAGCTGTCCCAGACATTTAACGTTGGTTCTCTGTCTTCGAGAACTTTCCAGTAAGCCACTCCGACAATATCAATGAAAATTATATCATCTTAATCTTTAAGCTAGGAAAGTCCAACCTTTGATAATACATACTGAGATAATCTGGGGCAGGGGTTAATTCTATAAATGTTCTGCTCACCAAACCAGTACAACGGCTAGACGTCTTGTATACGGCGTACCGATAACAAGTGATAACTTAGCTGATATGTAACATTACGTGAAGTTCAGTTCGTGCGGCCGGCCCCATATTCTCATTGCATCCTGGAAACTGTTGGAGATTTATTATTATTATAAAGATATGAGCGATAATCTCCACTGTGGAAACTATGCATAAGCTAGTACTGATCGCGTACTGAGCATCTTGGTGTGATCCAATGCGTAGATTGCTTCGGAGAAGTCGGTGTTGTGAGTTGTTTGTACCTTTCCACTGGTAGCTCATCATCCGAATACCCTGTGTCGGACACCGGGTACCCGGATAGTAGGTCATGAGCAGTATCAGGAAAAAGATGTTGTCTCATGTCAAAGGGAGCTAACTTTGTACAAGTTCGTCATTTGACAATACTTATCTTCCTAGTGAGTAAGCATAATTGGTGACCAATAGTCGTAATGCAATGTTGTATAATCCGAACCATGAAATGTGTTGTCCATTTCTTAGATGTAGCAGTGGCATTGAGTCTTACGGGTTATTACATCCTGAATGCATACATGTGTACCTTCCTTTTGTATGAGAGACAATTGTTCCAGTTTGTAAATGTTTTATGTAGAGTGCACCTGTAAATAGGCCAACTCGTGCTTAATGAGGGAGGGCAACCCATAGCAAACATGTGTTTGTAAAACCAACGGGTGTTTTTTAACTGCGCGCCATATGTAATATAACTGGTGTTTTCGAAGCTTCCCTGGATGTGGAACGTATTATTTGCCCCCCCCCCCCCCCCCAAATAAGATAAATATCATTCCCATAGGGCGACTCAATAGCAGAACGTTTACGTGTGCCAGCAATCTGTATTGCTGCCTTGCCATACATACAATGAACTAGCGTAGTCTCATCCTGTCTTCTTCCTGCACCATTAACCAACTATCTGAGCATCTGGCGACGACAGTTCTACCAGCAATCTCAGCAACACAACTTACTTACAATCTACTGTGTTTATAAACAAAATCTCCACAGAAATAGCCGTCTATTGATTCAAGATGTTCACTTGCGGTGATTCTGAATGGAACAAACTGGAGATTACAAAAGATTTATGAACAAAGACAGGTGGTATGTATCTGAATGCACGCATAATGTAAATCATTGGTATTCATTAATAACCAACATGTACTGTAGTGTACTAATTGATGTTCGACTTTAGACATACCTGTCGACCGGGCCAACGCCTGTTCTCTAGCACATACCTATAATGGGCGGGCGGGCCACGACACCTGCTATTTCGTTTTAGCCTCGAGGTTTCCTGACACACAAGTTTCCAACCAAATCTGTCTCAAGTAGTTATACTGCTGCCGTAAACACACGAACATGTCGGACATGCCTCCCTTCGTTTCGGCCGTGAATGTATCGATCGCGGCCATTTCGACGGTATATTTATGTTAAATATTTTATTTTTTTTGCGAAATCTAATTATGTTGCTAATGTAAAATAACAATAACGCCCATGCAGAAACGTCCTACATCATCTGGTTAGTTCTAGTCAGGTTGTAGTATAACACATGAAACATACCGCAATGCCTGACCTCTGACGTCCCGAGATAAATATATTGTCTTCAGAAACAAATACATTGTCTGGCTCTGGGTTCAATGTTCAGGAACAGTTTGCTATGGCCGAGTCTATGGTCGGGTCTATGCTAAGATCTAATATAAGGCAAGATATGTGTAGTTTATGGTAGGGTCTATGATATGAGCTTTGTTATGGTACTGTATATGTTTTATGTTGTTTTTTTTTTATTGGGGTTTAGAGTCGCTTTCAAGATTCTTTCACTTATATCACGACTTGTCAGTTTAGGGCAGGAGGAA
>JAUTBT010001242.1:0-10772 GCA_032361225.1 Lepetodrilus schrolli | reverse complement strand
TTAATTAGTTCACCGTCACGTATGGGTGAAAGATTCCGACTGTGACGTAAAACAAAAATTCACTCACTCACTCACCCATGATGTAATCTGAGAATTTCAAGGATAAGAATATTAATTGTAATCATTAAAAGAACATAACTTTACATCAAGCGCTTCAAACTGAACGGATCAATTCTGGGGTATTATCACCTCTTCTTAAAATAAGACAGTAAACAAGGCTTAATCCATAGCTTGCACCCAAGGTCAGCCAAGGACATGTTTACAACAAACATTATGACAGTGATCAACCACTGGTGAGCTATCTTTAACCTCACTAGCCAGCTATCTTTAACACCGCATAAAATATCCCAGTCAGCTGGCCCTGGCATCATCAATAAACTATGGAAGATATGCAGACCGCTCCTATAGTATTAGAATGAAAAACTGTCATCTTTACTAGACTCTGGACAAACGAAAGCCTTGTATTGATCTGTATCAGCACACACTAAAGTCATAACAATTTACCCAGTACCTCCACAAAACAAAACCGTATACTGACCAATACCTGCAAAAACTAAAATAATCTTAGCATACTTAAAATCTTCATATTACAGCATACCAGGACTTGAAATGTTACAATATTATGACTATCCATAGTCTGAGGGTGAACAAAGTAAATAGTTTAAATATAAACGATATTGGTTATATGAAATGATCTGCTGGAGAATGATCAAGGGGAATACTTTCAATAGGAGTATTTGTGTTAGAACAAGGTGTGGCACAGACTAATATTACCAATGTGTTACATGATAAACATAGGCAAAGTTAAGCATTTGACAAAACCCCTACTTCCCATAGGAGCTATCTGATTGCAAATGTACTACCAACACACATTTATTATTAACATAACTGATCATCTTTTCCTGGAATCCGACAGATTCACAGCTTGTAATTTCCATATTGGAGCTCATAAATGGTCACTAGACAAGTGAATAATCAAGATACAGTTAGTCCAGCTGACCCTTGACTCTGCCAACTAGCTTACAATCACTTGAGATAAGAGACAGATATGACTACATGGAGTAACAGAGGCGATGGTGTTGACCTCTCAAGTTCCAACATAAATCAACATCAAGAAATTGTACCAGCATACAGATACTACTTTCCTTTTGGTGTCAAAACTATCACATTCATTAACAGCAGCAATAAATTGTACTGCATAAGAATTGACTAGAAACTACTTTCCGTTTAGGTGTCAAAACTATATCATATGTTGTTCACAGATGACTGCCATTTGGGGATAAGGAATACATAGCAAGGCACACATTTTGGTATCATCGCTCATGTTTTTATTCCATTAGACATCTCTGATATAGATAGTTCAATATCTATGCGGCGAATGTGTTCTGTGGAGCAATCACCCGAGTGTGTACAATGGTAACTTGCAACTGTCCTATAGTTGGGGATTACTTTGATATTTCTTTTATTGGGATTTAGAAAAGATTTCAAGATTATTTCACTCTTATCACGACTTGTCAGCCGAGGGGAAACCTCTAACACCCAAAGCACAGAGGCTTGCAGTAAAGTTAGTACTTATGAAGCAAGGTTCAAACACTGTATCCTATCATAATTGTGTTGGAAAGGCAGCTTTTGCATACATTGGTGCAGTGCTGGGCAAGTTCAAACTTGGACTAAACCATATGGCTCCAAAGTCCGATACGTAATCTACAACAGGGTTATCACCCTCTCCAACATGCAGATGCCTCAATTCATATAGCATTGTATGAAAGTGAAAGAGGTTAACATACACTATGTCTACACATAATTGTGTATAAATACCAAAGCTATACATGTATACAATGTTAATGTATAAACATAGACATGCAACGATGCTGACCTAGCATTCAAACCAGAGACAATTCCCCATTGCACAGCATTCCGTAAGGACAATTCCCCACTGCACAGCATTCATTAAGGACAATTACTCATTGCACAGCATTTCATAAGGACACTCCCCTAATGCACATTTCTTTAAAAACAATTTTGCAATACACAACATTCTCTTAACCCTATCCCTGCTGGATTAGGCACTTCTCTTTAGGGCATGTCCAGTTGCTTCCAGCAGGGAGAGGGTCAATGCACAAGTGAACAAGAATGTGTAATTTAAACTCCAGTTTCAGTTCAAGCAAGTAATTCAATCTAGCAAGCTACCATCTTGAGATATGAAGGTGTAACAATGCTAATGGCAAACAGATAAATAAGAATACAGATAAAACTGTTAGCATTTCATTCACTTTAAGAAATCTTCACAAAGGAACATTTTAAAGTGGGCTAGTTTCAAATCATGTTTATAGCACAAGTAATGTTTAGTACAGTAATAGTTAAAGTAATTCCTGCATTATTAATTAATTAATTCTAAAGATCCATTTAGGTAGCAGTGAAGATCAAGATTATCAAAAACCTATTCCACTCTTAATTTGAGTAAGACTTGCTACAATAGGTTTTACAATGAAATGGTCAAAAATACAAATTCAGAGGTTTTGACAAACTTTGCTGCAACACAAACACTATAGGCCTGTTCCCTACCCCCTCACAATCAGCTGTGCAACAGACATGTATCTAACTGTCGCCATGCTGAAGGCAATGGGAGATGCCCAAGAGCAGTAACTGTGTCTAATCCAGCAGGGAGGGGGACATTGTGAAATGTCCACATCAAAGGACAATTGCAATATTTATAATACTTAAAACTGTGAACCTACCTCTGGGGTCAACATTCTTCATCCATGCACTGCCGGCACAACAAGGTTTCTTCTCTGGAACAAACCAAACTACACGTCAAGATGAATACATGGACAAAATTTCATTGGCAATACATCAACATAAATAAATTGTTATTCTACATTTATGCACCAATTTCAACTAAAAATTAAAAAAGTGTAAGTTAATCCGCTGAGAAATAACTTTTAAACTTTCCACCATTAGGCCATAGTTATTTGATTCACGGACAATTTACAGATCTGCCGACCTGATTTTTACACACTTTGTAAAATATTATATTATTATATTCTGCCGACAGTACTAGTTTTTAGAAAATAATAATAATAAATGGTGAAAGAACAAGTCATATTGACCATAATTGGAAATGAACATAGTCCAGCAGACTGGTTTTGAAGCCAATTTGATTGCTCACTGGTAAATATGGCTGAAAATATGTAGTAATTAATAACAATTACTGCTACTGATAAGCAGCGATTTGAAAATAATTGAATAATCTGAACAATGTATATGCACTGGTATTTATAACAAGTATTGACAATTATATTTATTTTCTGTCAACCAACCATTGATAATATCCAACTATTATTATTTTTATTATTATTATTATATTGGACCCGAATGACGTGCCAAAATACTAAATCATATTTATTTACATTTCCAACCGCCTGATCCAAAATTATCACAGAAAAATCAAATAACTAGTTGTAATAAATGCATACATTTTACAATTATTGCCATCACATTCACCATTGTGTTTACAGTTACATTAAATGTTTGATTTTCGCAAGTAATGCAAATATTCCACATGGTTACAGCTGGACATGTTATTAGTCTGATACAGTGACTAATTTAATAGTGATTGTGTAGCCTGTATTCATAAGCATCAACGCAGCCCTCATTACCAGTACTGACACACAACTAGATGAAAACTACTGATGTTGTTATCTCTACTACTTGCTAGCTGGTGATTTAGCAATTATCTAAGAACTGCATATAATGTTACACTATTGCTGGATTTAGATGGGGCTAAAATGTTTTACATTGACTTTTACTACTCTCTTAAGATACAACACAGCTAGATGCCAGTTGAACTACTACGAATTATTATCCGAGACACACAAATTATTATCCGAGATACAAATGAATTGTCTATATTAATAAGCATTGTATTCAACCAGCCACTTGTTATCCATAGTCCCAGTATTTGCCCTGACACATAAAACCATTTTTTATTCTCTCTTTAAACATGTGACCTCTACACTGCACTGTAAGGATGGGTAGGGATTTCACACATGATGAAAGACGTATTACTACGTGCAATATCAATCACGAGTATCTGAGTGTCATTTTGACTTGTAAATTTGCCAATTTAGTGTGAAACCTGGTCAGAACTGTTATCAACATCAGCAACATAACAGTTAATATAGCATCTTGTCGCTCAAAGCTTCGTCAGTAAGACACTGACAGCATGAGGATTAGTACTAAGTAAAGTTTTATTTTATTCAATAATATATCACGAGAAAAGAATTTAATAACTAACAAGATTTTTCTAAGTTATGCGACTGGCAGTGTAAATAATGATTAACAAACAACCCACTCAAAATGAAAGTAAGCCTATTCATATTTATAACCATGATAATCGCTTACACTTGCATTATTTACCAATTCTCATTCATTATGTATGTATATGAATGAATGAAAATATGTTTAAATCACCATTCACCAGTGGTGTACAGTTGTACACAGAGGGAAAAAAACAACATATATTTATAACATAGGTACAAACCAACTTCAGGACTATTGGGCAGTGACTTTTAATACCAGTGCAAGAGCTGGGGAATGTATGAATGATGATCACAAACCTTATTGTGACCTTAGCCAATGACCTAGCAGAACCTTCAACTGGGAACCACTATCTGAAGGTAGTATTAACAGATTAATCACAGCAGGTCACAACATCAACCCATTACATATAGTACAGTGCTCGAAATTACACGGAGTACAGTTGTGCGATCTACAAGCCTCTTATAAGACTTGTACGCACCTAATAATATTTATGCACACACCCGGTGGATTTCGAACACTGTATATGGCCTACTGATCTGTGATGGATGCGATGCATACAATGTATAATTTGGAAAATTAATAAACGAAATAAAAAAATTGTTTTGGTTTCTTGCAACTGTTCGCCAACATCCAAGGAAGTCCTGTTTGAACGATTGTCACAATGACATTACTTTTGAATGATTGTCACAATGACACTACTTTTGAACGATTGTCACAATGACATTACTTTTGAATGATTGTCACAATGACACTACTTTTGAATGATTGTCACAATGACACTACTTTTGAATGATCGTCACAATGACATTACTTTTCCTAACTCTTGATATTTACTCATTGACAATTACTGTAACATGGCAGTGCTTGATCATGTTGATTGGTACAGGGCAGTGAAATATACTCAACAAAATAAATTAAGGGCCAGCAGATATTTTGTGTGGAAGCTTTCTACCAAATTTCGGATTGAAGAATCTGGGGCCATTCTTCTTCCAATGTGCCTGCAAGTTCTTAAAGATTACCTGGAGCCTGTAGACATCTGTAAATTCTTTGTTGTTGAAATAACATTAAAGTAAACGTATGTCCAAAAATGCTATTGGCCGTTAATTTATTTTGTTGAGTATATGTAGTGCTTGTGATCCAGTCTTGGGTTTTTATAACAGCTCTTGCCTGAATGGCTTCTTCTCAACTTCTGATTGCACGACTCGAAGAGTTCAGAAAGGTCACTGTGAAATCCACTCAAACAGGTTGTTTTTACAAGGCCTTTTTGTTTGTTTGTTTGAATTTGGGGTTTAGAGCCGCTTTCAAGATTTGTTCACTTATAGCACGGCTTGTCGGTTTATGACAGGAGGAAACCTGCAACATCCGTAGCAAGGATCGTTGCAGTCAACCTGCGAGCACCGCCTGGTACTGACAGACCAAGGATGATTAAACTACATTGCCACGGTACAGACACTGTTTTAAGGCACTTAAGTTGGAGGAGAGGAACAAACAAGATTTTTCTTATTTCATTTACGATTGGAAATCCAAATGGCTGGAATCCATGCAAAGGTATTGTCTTTCAACGTAAAGGAGTTGATATGATAGCACATCAATATCACAGATTCATTAGTTAACGGGTGAAGTGACAGATAAAGAGATAGGATAACCAACACACACACACAGAGATATTACCATAGATTTGTTACAAATTACAATAATGAAAATAAAACCGTTATACTTATTACCCACCAATCTACCATGACTGGATTCTTCTATCTCATAATTACATAGTACTATACTGTATTCGTAGAGAGGGGATGGGATGTTGAATGAATATTTTCAATTCATGTGATCAGGATGATATTTATAAGGTACATGTAACTCTAAATTAAATGTATGCTTTTAACAATAAAAAAAAAAGCTGATGTTGCTCATGGTTGTTGAGCAATTTTCCATTGCCATTAAGTGAAAAGATAATGTGTTGTAACTACTTAGATTTTTAAAATATCACTAGAGATGTTACCTGGAACATGGGAAGATGAATTTCCCATGCATATGTCAAAAAGTTAATAGGATTCATATTTACCATGAGAAAATCCCTCTGGTTGTACATTGTTGTGTTAATTGGTTGTACATTGTTGTGCTTTAACATCAAAATTAAGGTGGTGTACATTAACATTGATTCCATGATGGCAAAATTAATATTAATAAGTAATGTACACTAGTCCATACATTTTTTTTCTTCACCATTTATTATCATAATTTTCTAAGGACTAGTACACCGTCAGCGGAATATAATAAACATAATTATTTTTATTTTGAGAAGTGAGAAAAAAACAGGGAATCAAATAATTATGGCATAATAAAATACAATAGAAGCCTGGCAAGCAAGATACATGCATTGTTACAAAAAGAACTACATGCATTCTTTAGAGAAATGCAATATTAGAGACGGTATGTACAATTTACCTTACAACCCACCAGCTCACAATTTTCAGGGTGGGTAATTTTATCACTTACCAAGTTACACAAAATGTTTGGGCTATTTGACTATAGTATGAGAACATAGCAGTCTGATTACCAATGACATTTTTATATTAATTTTAAGGATAAGACTCAACTGTTTGCTCCAATTATAATTATTATGGAAAAATATGTTCTGGCCCCAAAATTATGAAATATTTCAAGTACAATTTATATACTGTAGCTGTAAATCATAAAATGCTAGCATCATTAAACTTTAGCAACCAATGGATTATCAACCTATTAGCGTCATAAAATATCGTGTCCATACTTAGAAAATAATTTTGGGACTTCTTCATAAAAGTTCATCTTCAATTGTCAATATGTAACACTGTTGGTAACAAATAGCAGCAACAACAACTAATTTCACATGTATAGTAAATACCATCTTGGCATGAAAACAGAATGTTCTAAGACCATTAGACCAGTCCATTATATTTCAGAGGTAAACAATATAATTTCTTTGGTTGATAGATAGGATGGACTAATGGTAATCCAATTACATGAATCATTGTGTGATCATGAAACCTAAATTGCCTCAATTTATTGCTAACTTACAATGTGATCATGCGGTTATGAATGCAGATGTCAACCTCCATATTGGAGTGTTGTTTACCATCGATGTTTTCCTATCTAAAAAGATTATTTATATTTATTTAAGATGTTCCTTTACCTATATAAATATAGTTAATCCCATTTTTGTTTTGCATTTTATTTGTTTTGGAATCTGATGCTATCATACAAGGAAATTACACACACGAACAACATCAATGACAGGAATAATATTGAAAGGCCTACACACATACATCTACAAAATACTCTTAAACTAATATTATCGAATGAAATGTTAACGTCCAAGAGCAACTTGTTAACGTTTTATGCTCGCTAACATTTAATGATTTACAGATGGGGATTTGAGAACAAAACTTTGAGTTGACAACTTGACATGGTTGATCATGAAATTGTATTCAAAAAAAGGTTTTGTAATCTTGGGGCCTGGTCTCGCAATATGGACTGTTGACAACAGACACTTGATACATTTTATATCAATGTCTATCTGTAGAATAGAAAGTAGGAAGGTAAGTCGCTTCCAAGATTCTTTCACTTACATCACGACATGTCAGTTTAGGGCAGGAGGAAACCTGCAACATCCGTAGCGCTGAATGTTACAGTAAACCTGCGAGCACCAGCTGGTACTGACAAGACCAAGGATGATAACTGCATTGCCACTCTACAAACATCACATCATATCAATATCGCGTCATTAAAAGTAACTTTTGCGAACATTGATGCAGGATTTGAATCTAGAACCTTTGGCTCCGAAGTCCAACATTCTACCATTGATCTTTTTTACTTGCTACATTGTGAAACATACTAGAGTAAAGTCGTGTGATATTGGTCATCATCCGAACTACAGCCCATTGTGTTAACCAGCTGTTAATGGATTAATATATATGTCTACCGTTCCTCCTGACTTACTCCTGACTGTGAATAAACCACTTTTTATCATTGCTTGATGCTAACATGACATTTAACCTATTTAATTTTAAATTGCATATCTGGATGAAAGTCGTCAAATGACGGAAATGTGACGTTCGTGGCAATTACGTAAAGTACATGTCGCGAGAACCTCGATGTCACAAAAATATATGGCCAGATGCTACTAAAATGATTAATTATTGTAGTGACAGGCGACACATTTCAATAATAACTGATGTCCCAGAACCACACACCTAGTTGGATTTATATTTGATTCAAAGTATTGCACAACTTTGTGTCAAAACCAATGATATTTTTTGTTACAAAAATGGTGCCGCTTCAGTAACCAATCGCTATTTGCCATTGATAGGTGGACACATATCTTACATAAAGTCCCAACTGGGCCTGCATGGACATGATAAACAAGTCAATTAATCATCAAATAATCATTGAAATTAATCATTTGCCTTAATTATCACTGCATAAAAAATTAAAAAAACCTCAAATACAATTGAAATCATTCAAATTCTATAACCAAAAATATATTTTGTTTAGTTACGACAACATCCAAAATAGAAATGCAGAAGTGACATGTCGAAATCTGTGCATGCATTCAACTAGTGTCAGCAGCACTAAAAATAGGGATACTAATAGTGCTATATCATATTAAGTGTAACAAATGGAAGAATGAAAAATAATATAAATGGAGGGAAAACATACCTCCATGAGTCCATAAAATATAAGTGGGGGTAAAACGAACCTCCAAAAAATTAGGTGGGGGCGAAATGGCTGGAAGTGCAATGTGTAGGGGGCAAAGTGTCTGCCACCTCATTCAGCGGCCTCCAACTGAAGCAAGGTTAATACCTGCTTCTTGGGGAGTAATTTAGTAGGGTAGGTAGATATATAAGCTTGACTATACACAGTGAAATTTTAATGCAATTTCACACCGTGTCTATAAATATTTCAAAATAACACAAGTAGCTAGACAACCAGCCTAAACGTGCAACACATATACATTTTGCAATGCTAGGGTGCACACAGATCTTTGAAGGACAACAAATGAAAATAATCGCATGCAACACAAGGCCTGATATTATTATTACAGCAAGTGCATTCCACAATGCATATTTATTTTTTGGGGTGCTGGGTTTAATATTATTCCAATGCCAATTACCTTCAGATTTAGGCTCCTGGTTAGACTCCACTACAGTTTTAAGTGGCTCTGTTTTATGATATTCCATTGGCTCTGGGGTGGGGGGAGGGTTTGGCTCATGAACAGTTGATGAGGGTGGGGAAGCTGACGAGGGGCCCGAAAGGGGTTGGAGGATTGGGTCGAAGTCTGTGTCTAGGACAGAAGTTGCTGGGGGCTGGTGGGAAGGTTCGTCTCCGAAAGAAATTAATTGATCAGACATGAGCTGATCTGCCTCCGACGCACCAGTAGGGTATCGGTCATCCTCTGCCCTTTCCTCACCCGGAATAGAGGTTGATGTCACTTCTTCATCTTGGGCAAAGTCATCCATTTCTGCACCAGCAGCATCGTATTTGTCCACTCGTTCGAAATCGTCGTTAGAAAAGTTATTACTTTCAGGCTGACTATCACCTATGTGGGGACTATTAGAATCTGCCATGACTGTAATGTGACACTGTCTTTTACCCCCACTGAATGAAAAATATCCGCAAAGACCTGTTGTGCAGAAATTCACAGGTGACTGCAAAGTGCAAGGAAATGGCTTGCTGTCGCTCACATTAACATGGCCGTCGACTGACGTAATTAGCGCATGCGCTCTCCTTGGGGGTTCAAGGTACAACTCGTATATCCATAATCATTGACTGGATGATCGACTATATGTATTCGGGCGATATGTAATTTTGTGGAATGTTTGCCGTTTTCTACAAACATATTGGCAGATATTAACTAAAGCCCAACGCACACGGCAAAGAACAAAATTGTTTATCTAAACAAGAAACATATTTCGTGTTTCAATAAACATAGAGAGCTGGTGATCGCACACGTCCTAAACAGTCAACGCACACAGCAAACAAAATCACCGAAAACACGTTTTTATTTAACTAAACACGTTTGCCTGCCGTGTGCGTTGGGCTTAAAAGGTCAGACCCGTTTTCTTGATTTTAATGTTGCATATATATATAAATGGTACAGGGATCGAATTAACGTCTGCCCGGGGGAACACTTTAATGACAATTTCACAAGAACTTAATTAGTGTTTTACCTACTAAAATTTAATTAGTGAGATGGAAAGGTGGATGATAACTTTGTAGCGTCTTGAACGGCAGTTTGATTTGATTTGAACACTCCCCAGAGGTGAGAAGGAATTGAGCATGCTTTCGAGTGTGGATTTGGTGCAATATGAATGTTCACATTATTATTATTATTAGTAGTAGTAGTAGCAGCAGCAGCAGCAGCAGTAGTAGTAGTAGTAGTAGTAGTAGTAGTAGTAGTAGTAGTA
>JAUTBT010001241.1:0-10772 GCA_032361225.1 Lepetodrilus schrolli | reverse complement strand
ATAAATAAATAAATAAATAAATAAATGAATGAATGAATGAATGAATGAATGAATGAATGAATGAATGAATGAATGAACGAACGAACGAATGAATGAATGAATATTAATGCATAAATAAATAAATTAATTAATTCATTATCTAAAGAATCTTGAAATGGGCTCTAAACCGCAATTTAAAAAAATATAAAAACTATGTAAAAATTGAAGTTCTTACTGTTAATTGCTTCAACAGTCATAACAAATGCTAGGACAACTTGTTTGAATTCAGATCCAACAATGAACAAGGACTAAACTACTAAAGCTTAACCACTGCAACAATAAGCCAGCTTCTTGCCATTCTATCCACGCATCTGTAATTGTGTCAAAACAGAATGATTGGCGTATACGCATTGACAAATTGAATTTGCATCACATTTGCATTCATTGATCTTCTTGAAAACTGCGTTTTAACCGAGACGATTCTGGCAAACATTTTACGTGACTTGCGAGTTGCAATTCAAAATGCGAGTCATCTTGATTATCTACTGATCAATTGACTTAAGAAGAACCTAATTCTATTCTATGGTTGTAATTGAATCCAGCGCAGGCCTACTGCTAAAAACTGACATCAAAAACAGGAAAACATTCATATGTTTGCAGTCTATATAGAATTTGAAGAATTCTGCTGTATATCTGGCCCTGAGATTACAAACCTTTTGATTTTATGCTCAACTCAGATCTGATATGTGGATTTGTGAAAAAAAATTGTTGAGTATGAAATAATACATTCCATAAACATCATGGCATGGATTACAGAATCTGGAAGCAAAACCTTGAGAAGAAGACATTCAAAATTGACACGGAATTTGAGACGATTCTTAACGAGTAACAATTGAATTTCCGATTTTTTCGTTTTCCTTCCCCAAGGCCTCTCAGCTTCCCCCACCGTCCTCGTTATTTTACAGGCTGCTCCAATCATGCCCCAATCAACGAGGCAGTGACTTTCATGATGGGCATGTCAACAAGTTGGTCGCTGATTAGTGGTGTTGTTAATCCATGCCCAGATATTCTCATCACAAACAAGCCCCAATCTCCAGAGTCCTCACCTCATAAAGTAGATTACAAGACCTAAGAAAACGTCCAAAAACTCACGGTCAATCAGGCACCGTCGATGTGATACTGCCGATATCCGGATTGGTCGTGAATGGGAATGCTGTGATGCCGATTATAAGACGACCTTGAAAATACTTTCGAAAATGGTGACACCCCGAACAGTGGTATTAATGCAAATCATTGATTTTCTCATGCCGTAATGTATATATTAATGCCCAAATCATAATGCTCAAAAGTATTCTCAGACATATGTTATTATCACGTCAATACCATGTGGTTAATTCATATGTTTATATCGATATTCCTATTTAGAATTGTACGATGCAAGCATGTTTACCATGTCAATATCAAATAGATTTTCTTCGTCGGTTATTATGCATCAGATCTCTTTCAAATTATCGGCTCAATTATGCTCATGCAGACATTCTATCGCAAGGAAATTGCTGTGAGATTGCTAAAATACTGCCAGGGAAAACAACATAAACCTGAAATCATTCACTCTCCCTCTCGCGTAGACGGACATTTTCAATCTTTAATCGGATCGCGGAAATTCAGAGTCGTGTTCCCCTGTCAATGAGAGTAATCCATGGTGAAAATAAATGATGTCTGTAGTTATTTCAGTTGGTTGCTTTCAAAGGAAATTATCCAGTAGAAGGAATAATGTTGGAGATAAAGAAGAAGAAGAAGAAGAAGAGGAAGAAGAAGAGGTAGGGGAAAAGTGGTGAGTTATTGTTTTAGGTTACAGTGGAATCTTTGTGATGAAGGAAGAAGAAAAGAAGAAGATGAAGAAGAAGGAAAAGAAGAAGAAGAAGAAAGAAAAGAAGAAGACGAAGGAGGAGGAGGAAAAAGTGGTGAGTTATTGTTTTAGGTTACAGTGCAAATCTTTGTGATGAAGGAAGAAGAAGTAGAAGAAGAAGAAAAAGAAGAAAAAGAAGAAAAAGAAGAGTGAGTGAATTATTATTTTTACGTGACAACAGGAATCTTTCACCCATATGTGACGATGGAAGAAGAATATAAGAAGCTCAGAAGGAGGAGTAGAAAACATTTTTATTGATTGAAGAAGAAATCTTTACATATGAAGAAGTAGAAATCTTTAAATAAAGAGGAGAAAAATAAGAAAAAAAGGAAAAGAAGAAGAAAAAAAGGAAAAGAAGAAGAAAAAAAAGAAGAAATCTTTAAATTTCAATGTTTACCTTCAAGTGGGGAAATTATATCTTATCATTGTGTAGGAATATTGAATGTATGCAGTTCTTTCGCTAAGCAGAATGAATTCTTTCTCTTTGTATAGCACTATTATGGTAAGCGTAGCAAAACAAGGCCAGTACACACAACAATGGAAACTGCCTTAGGCAACAGTCTACCGATTTTCAGGGATGATTCGAAAGGTGTTCATTATAAAAGACATATGTTTAGTCCACCCGAATAAGCTTGGGCATCACTTATTCATACTCATAGTTTGTTCTACAAAGCTGGTGAATCAAATTGGAAAAATGATCAATAGACCTAATAATATTAAATATGAAATTAAAATATATATGTTATCACAATTGTCAAAGAAATGATTAATAAGAATTGTCTTGCAATCAAATATTTGCAAATGACAAAAATAAATGTTCAATAAAAGTCTAAAATTATAACTATGACATAAAAAACATAATCTATGAAATCTTTACTCAACTCTAATTTATACTTACAGTGAAAGAATAAATATAAGAAACAAATTCTTTATGTAATCTGAAATCTTTGAATGACATTTTCTTCTAAAATGGCTTTAAAAAAATCAGGCAACTTTCTAGATAAACATTTCAAGGACAAAACTCTTGTCAAAGTACAGATGACCTTGTTTAATTTCTTATAAACCAATTCTCCTATTCCTGGCCAAATAACTCCACAGAAAGAAAACGCTTGGGAGTCAGTTATCCTTCATTAGCTGCGGATTGACCGTCTGTACGAAGGTTCCCTGTCCGTGGATAAAAATGCATCCGGAATGGTAATCACTTCCATATCCGTTCCGTCGCCGGCAACACAACATTGCAACTACCCCCCCCCCCCCCCCGATAATGGCGATATCTGATTCTGAACATCCAGTGCCCCCCCCAATCAATGATCACCATTCCCATAATGGCTGTTGCAGACTCCTGAATAAGATTGGAGGTAGGGTGTATTATAGCTTCCAATTACCACACTGATATATTTGGGTGAATTGCTCCTGTTATCTCTTGGTTCTGTCCACTACATAACTGGGTGGTCAGTGTATCTGTATTAATGGCATTTAATCTTTGCTTTGATGGCCACAGTTTGTCGATTCACAGAAGTGAAGATCGTCTTTCTGGTCATATTCAGAATTAGAATAAAAATAAGCTAGTTATTGGCAGACATTGGTTGATAACCACATATTTTTATTTTGTGTATTTTATAAATTGTGGCTTTCAGTATTCTTTCACTTGTATCACGGCTAACCCGCAACATCTGTAGCGGTGAATGTTGCAGTAAACCTGCGAGCACCAGCTGGTACTGACAGACGAAGGATGACAATTGCATTGCCACAGTACAGACATCGCATCCTATCAAGATCGTGTCATATAGCTAACGTTCGCGAACATTGATGCTGGGCTCCAGGAACTCCAAAGTCCAAACGTTCTACCATTGCCCTACCACCCCACCCGTCCAACAACACATCTATTTCAGATATCTATTAACTATCTGCTAAATGTGGGAGGGTACCCATAGATAACTTGACATTACAGTAAAGCACAAGAGCTATGGTGCTGATGAACTATACACAATGCATACAGACATCTCAGAAAGCAAGTGAGTTCATGATTTACGTCGCGGCTGGAATCTTTCACCAATACACTACGACCAATCTCAGAGAAGATAACCATGAATCTTCCGACAGGATTCAATCCTGCATCCTTTCGCTACGTGGTCAACCACAATGACCACAGCACTATCTTGACCACACTTCAGCAACAGATGGCCGAGCAAATGGTCCAGAAGCCATCATCACCCACGTTCTTCACCAACGAGGTATTGGGCAATAACAAAACACAGACTGGACGGTCTGTTGAGCAAGATGATCATCGCACTCCAGACAAGAATCGAAGCATACGAACAGCCTATTATATTCTGAAGTGGAATCAAGATTTGGCTCATAATTGAATTTTCCTCTTCGCAGCCAATCGGAGCATAAATCAATGTCTAGCATTCCCAGTTCTTTATGCTCTCATGTTATAATACGAGATAAATGCCTGGGTGGGCAGTGAGCTGGACCGAGATAAATGAAAATGGTGTGATAGAGAGGATTCACATTGATCTGATGAGAAATGCAATGAACAGAATATGGGAAACAAATGTTCCTGTTTCTCTCCTGCCAAGCTATGCACAATGTCCTCTATGGAACATGGTTACACAACATGGTTATAAAACATGGTACATGACTGTCCTGCATGGAACATCATTGTCCTGCAAGGAATGTGATTGTCCTAAATGAAAACATGGTTGTCCTGTATGGGACATGGTAGTAATAGATAAAACATGATTGTCCTGCATGGAAGTTGGTTGTCCTGCATGGAACTTGATTTACCAAAAGGAAACATGGTTGTCCTAAATGAAACACTTTTAACCTAATAAGCATGCAAATTGATTGTACTAAATGAAACATGGTTGTCCTAAATGAAACATGTTAGTCCTAAATTAAACATAACTGTCCTATATGAAATATGGTTGTCATGCATTGCTATTCTTCATAGAACATGGTTGTCCTAAATGAAACATGGTTGTCCTAAATGAAACATAGCAATGTGCAGGAGAACCTGGTTATCATTAACCCTTTCAATGTTGGACCAATGCACAATTTCTATATCCAGTTGCTTCCAAAAGTATTGTTTTACTATAGTCTAGCTATGACAATTCTACACTGTAAATGTTTTTACATATTAAAACTCTCCCTGCTGGATTAGGCACAGACACTGCTCTTCATGGTATCTCTGGTAGCTTCCAACATGGAGAGAGGTAAACCTAGATTCCTGAATAATCAACTGTTTTTCATCATTTAAAACATTTGTGTCACATTTACGTCCCTTTTGCATGCAGATATATCCTAGCAACCATCTTCTTTGCTTATCAAAAGTGTTTCATGGCCATGTACAATACCATCATGATATACACAATACAATTGAAAAACAAATTACTGATCTAATATGATACGAGACTGTCAAGTTCCATTCCATCAAACTTAGATCCTATTACACACAGGACGAGAAGCCCTCGACAAATGACCGTAATCCAATTGGATTTCTCCTGTCAAAACATCATGTATACCCAACATTTTTCACCCAGCATCGTCTCCAAGGAAACGTATTAGGCCCCTAATAGCTCAGTTAGTGTCATGGCGACGTTAACTGATACACTGCTGGGTTAATCATATTTATTAACCTTCATAGGGGCATCCCATGGTGCTGCCAGGGAAGAGAAGGTTTAAAGAGGATAATATGAATGTACCTGTAACATTGATTTGGAATAACATTGTCATTCATTGTTCTAATATGGATGAAAGTAAGTTGCATGGATTTCCTTTGTTGTGTCAGTCATTTTACAAAAATTGAAAAAATCAACATATAGATCTAATTTTGATTAAATACCGTCGACCATCACCATTTTGTATTAGGGATATAAATCAAAGGACACAAACACATTGAGTATAAATAGTCTTTAAATGGAAATGTTAGATGCCACGAGAAGAATTATATCCACACGAAGAAGAATTATTTCTACATGGAGAAGAATTATCTCCACGACTTCTGGTATTTTGTTCTCAGACAGTTTTCTGCCTTGTACATAAAGGTCACACATTTACCTAGTTGTCAGCTCAGAACATAAGGAAGTTACAAGACGGCCAGACTACTGTTCTGGACCTGTTCCCTGGTGAGCGCTGGTTATTGATAGCGTGCACTTTATTAGGAAGACTATCTTTTTTTCCCTCTATATGACGGGGGCCAAAGGATCAATTGTATAACTATATGTCGATAGTGGGCTTATCAAAGATCAGGGGACTCTTTCATGAAGCTTTCGTATCTACTATGAGATGATGGCGCTTTTGTATCTATCTATCACCGATAGGTAAGAAAGTGCTAAGATCTCTTTGTTATAACAGACTCATGAAAGGATACCCAGAAGCTTAGCTTTTCTTGTCTATTGCTTTTCGTTACCTTTGACATTAGGATCTGACAGGAACATTCAGAAAAGAACATAAACTATACACTTGCATTATACACAGTGAAATCGAACCCTGGAAAATCCTTAGATTGATGTCTTAATTGATCAGGTCAAAGGTTGATGAATATCAAATGTGTTGAATCACAACGGACTGACTCATAAATGCCAAATATCGACCAATTGGGTTCCTTGAAATTTCGATGCTTGTTGTAAAATCGATTCCTGGCTTTCAGTAAGTTGGCAAAGTTTTATCCTACAGGATTACTTAAAAAAAAATTTTTTTTTATTGCCGTTTAGATCCATTTTCAAGATGCTTTCACTTATATCATGGATTGTCAATTTAGGGTAGGAGACCCGCAACATCTGTAGCGCTGAATGTTGCAGTAAACCTGCGTGCACTGGCTTGTACTGACAGACCAAGGATGATATCTGCATTGTCACTCTACAGACAGCAAAAGAATCTTGAAAGTGGCTCTAAACACCAATTAAAAAAACCCCAATAATTGGTTTTAAAGATGATAGCTTTGTGGTGATTGGGCCATAACATTACAAATTTTGAGTACAAGTTCGGACTAAAGCTAAAATTTTATATGGGGATACGTGAACAAAACTTTGAGTTGAGCATGAAGTCATACTCAAAACCTTTCTTAATCTTGGGGCCGGGCCCCTGAGTTTTACTTAATATCTATCTATGATCAATATCCATACCATATCTATAAATATAGCACTTTAACCCCCGATAGCATTAACAATTACTGTTCTGTATGGCATCTCAGGATGCCACCAGGGAAAAGAAGGTTAATAAGGTAAACGTCTCTGCTCCGATTGTAATCAACTTTCCACGCCAACCTCATTATAGACAATACGATGACATGACAAAGCCATGACACACTACGTGAATACCCTCGGGGAGGAACACACAATTTCTATATTAAATCCAATCACCATCGAGCAAAAATCCATGTTCGGGGGGCACAATGACCTACAGAGAAAATACATCGTGGAGCTAAAATTACTGACAGAGGACAACAGCAATTCCATGATACAGGATATCAATGGCGTGATTTCCGACCTCTGGGACATTTTGAAAAAATAGAATTCACTTAAATGTGCGTAAGGGATTGATTTGAAAGTGCAGTAAGGTACTAAACAATGTAAATGGAGATAATAACTGACGGGAATAAAGTATTGCTCTTTGAACAGTTTTGCAGGTTGAAAAATCAATGGAAATCAATGTACATACATTTATTACATACTTAGCAGTGAAAGACCGAGATTTCTCAATCTGAACAACAGAGCTGTACCTGTGCCTAATCCAGCAGGGAGAGGGTTAATGAAGCTTTTGTATCCAGTACGAGACCATAGTGCTCTCGTATCTATCTATTTTGCTTCTAGCTACAAGAGCACTATGTCTTCATGACAAGTTGCCCAATCCTTTAATACTGAGCACCAAGCAGGAGAACAACGTGTACCACCTTTTAACATCTGTTGGTACAACACAGCCGGGGCTTGAACCACAGAGCAACCAATCTCTTGGCAAATGCTACAACTAACATCTTGGATGACCGACCGTATCTGTAAGTTTATTAATAATGACCTTGACTTGTGTGCCTGTGAACGTGACAACATACCTGGCCCAGAGATTACGAAATCTTTTTGAGTACCATTGTACCATTTCATGTTCAACTCAAAGTTTTGTTCACAAATACCCATATCAAATTTGAGCTGGAGTATGAAGCCGTACTCATAATGGTTTTAAAAATCTTATGCCTGGTAACCTATTCCAAAATAGACTATGCCCATCCATTTCATTTGAAATATCGACAACATTCATAACAATTATACTTTCAAACATGTAAGATTCTTCTGCAATGGTGGTCTCGCCTTGATGACCTTCACCTTTGGAAATATTGCAGAGATGATGTCACAAACACCACAGAGCATCTAGAATAACCTCCGACTCAACAAAATCTTGACATCATCACTGGTTCTGGCAGGGGATCCAATAAATTCGATACGTCTGCTCCCGATATGCCCTATAGACTCAATCACCCTTCTTTTATTCCTGCCAGACGGAACGGCTATGAAAACTCAGCTGTGTAGCTGCCATAAAGCGTCAACCTAACCAATGTAATAACATAGAGTTCTTCCTAAACATCGGCATATCTCAACGTCATCAAGACGTCCCTGCAATCGGCGGAGAGTAGACTAAATCATTGCTTGTCGAGCTCGACGTAGTCAAAACCCACGGAGATATAATAGGAAATATAAGGTGCTGGAGACTTCTCTATGATGACGGGTGTCAATACCAATGCAATCGTGAGCCATTGCCAGTCACTTGTCGCAGAACGACTGTCTCTGTATAGGTTTGCGTGCCTGCCAATGCATGCAATGAGAACACTTCAGATCGGACATACATTAATAACAACAGTGGCCAGCCACTTAAAGCACCCCAGCTCTCGTTGACTGGCTCCATAGGCGCAATACGGGATTGCCAAGTCTGGGCAACTGGAACATAATGTTCAGGGTGGCTATTTCGAGCATGAAGAATGGGATTTGGTTTACACCTTTTTCTGCTGTTGGTTGTTAAAGTGACTCAAACACCAAATCCATATTGTATAAACCTAAAGAACTGATGATCATACACCACGTACAGTGATTTATTTCCTTCCAAATAATCTGTTGTCGATAAATCAGCTCATTTTCCGGGCAGTCAGCAGGTTATAGCTGTGTATGACAGTCTGTCAACTTTCTGGCTGTTGACCAATCACAGCGTACTTTTCTAACCACATGACTATGAAATATACACCATTTTGAATGTAAAAGGATGTATTACAATGGGTTTGCATGGTTGTTCATGCCTGAAAGTTTGGATTCTTACAAATATAGCTCTATATATTAAATATAAGCAATAATGATAACGAGAATAGGTAAACATCATCTATGTGTATGAGTCCTTATAAATACAAGCAGTTTAAAACAGCTCTTGTTTGCAGTCTAGTATTTTCATACTGCCAGTTCATACAAATTAAAGCCCTATCAGTCTAATCCATGCTGTACATTATCATGACTCTACATTAAACTTTATGAGGTTCTTTTCCCTGCGTCCTGTGCTATTCCGTTTGTGGATAACACCTGTCCCCGCCAGGCGGACAATCCTTACTGTTGAGCCATGATTATATTGCCAATTCAGAAAAAGGAACTTATCAGTAACGTATCTATTCTCTTATTGCCAGTTCACACACAGCCCTTACATTGTCAGTTCACGTTGGGCTCCATAAGGCTACTAATTTCATATTACCAGTTCATATAATGTTCAACCAGTCTAATATTATAATATTGTCAGTTCACATATAGCTCTAACAGTCTCATATTGTCAGTTCACACAAAGCTCTATCAGTCTAACATTCTCATATTGCCAGTTGATATAAAGATCTACCATCAAAACTATCATACTGCCAGTTCACACAAATATCTACCAGTCTAATACTTTTTTGTATTGCCAGTTTACACAAATATCTACCAGTCTAATACTAATTCGTATTGCCAATTTACACAAATATCTACCAGTCTAATATTGTCATACTGTCAGTTCACATATAGCTCTAAATAGTGCTCTATCAAATATTGTCTTATTGCCAGTATATATATATGTATATATATATAGATAGATAGATAGATAGATAGTCTAATATTGTCATATTGCCAGTTCATACAAATATCTACCAGTCTAATATTATCATATTGCCAGTTCACATAAAGCTCCAGTCTAATAATCTAGTCTAATACCGTCATATTGTCAGTTCACATTAACTTCTATGAGACACACATCCATAGGTCAGCGATAAGCCTGAGGAACACTAGCCCTAAATCTGATTGGTACATTACCTTTGCTACCAGACAAACACACATCCATAGGTCAGAGATAAGCCTGAGGAACACCAGCCCTAAATCTGATTTGTACATTACCTTGGTTAGCAGACAAATACACATCCATAGGTCAGAGATAGGCCTGAGGAAGACCAGCCCTTAATCTGATTTGCCCAAGAGGATCATGAAATAGAGACTGATGGTAGTAGCAATCCATGATCAATAAGAACAGCTTTGCTAAATATTGTTAATTATCCAAAGGTCTGAGGAAGGTGCCTGCTAAATTTTGATGTTGTCTGGGGATGCATATCAAATCAGAAGCTTTTAAGGAATGTCATGGACTGCAGCAGGACAGGGACAGTCCAACATGTACACCAAAGCTTCAGTAGCAGAATGACGCTAGTTTGGACATACAATGTGTACAGGGTTATGGTTGAAAGTCAATAATATAAAATATTATTTTTTTTGGAATTGGGATTTAAAGCCGCTTTCAAGATTATTTCACTTATATCACGGCTTGTCAGTTTAGGGCAGGAGGAAACCTGCAATATCCGTAGCGCTGAATGTTGCAGTAAACCTGCGAGCATCGGCTG